>OZ005685.1:7500-92059 GCA_963930675.1 Gnaphalium uliginosum
CAGATCATCAACATTAATATAGCTCCAAATCTTCATTAGTAAGTGAAGAGTTCACATTACTAGCAAAGAAAGATTCTAGTAACTGATCATTTGATCGGCATTGTGATGATCCAATTCCTGCAGCAACATAAGTAGACCCTTGTTGATTTGAATCAACTTGAGATCCACTTACTGACATAAAAGCAGCATTATGATTGTTTCCTAAAGCCTGCTTTTTGCTTTCAACTTCTGGCTCAAAATTTCTCAGATCATTATAGATATCCTCAAGCACCTTCACTTCTAAATCTGCACTCTGTCTTAAACCTACTGTGTAGATTGTCCATTCCTCACCTAATGATCTCAGAAACTTCCTGTTCAAATCATCTTTATCAATCTTTACCTTATGGTTCTCCAGGTCTCCTACTAGCTTTGAAAATCTGTCAAAGGTTTGAGTTAAAGTTTTCGTTTTTGCAGAATTGAAGTTCTCATATTGTTGCTTCAATAAAGATCTTTTGTTCTTCTTGGTCCTATCATTACCACCAAATCTCTTTTCAATAGCCTCCATGAGTACTTTGGCATCATCACAGGCTTCAAACCTTCATTGGTACTCATTAGGAATTGATAGTAACAATGTGCTGAGGGCCTTACATTCTATAGATCTGACTTTTCTTTCTGCATTAGTAGTTGGTGGTGGTCTCTGTTGCTTGACACCATCACCATCTACTATTACTGGAGGACCATTAACCACAACTTCCCAGATCAGATAATCTGTGAGAATCATATATTGTTTGATTCTGAGCATAGGGATTTTAGTGACCTGGATTCCTTCATTGCTTTCAATTGCCATTGAATTCAATACTTAATCACAAACAACACCTTAAAAATCAATTTAATCTTAAATCCCAGATCTTTCTGTATTCAAAGCTTTCCTTGCTCTGATACCACTTGACTGTCCCGATTTAATTCAATAAACTTGTAACCTTGAACAAGCTTTGAATTATTATTGAGAAGTTGCGGAATAACCCCAAACCCCAAACCCCAAACCCCAAACCCCAAACCCCAAACCCCAAACCCCAAACCCCAAACCCCAAACCCCAAACCCCAAACCCCAAACCCCTAACCCCAAACCCCAAACCCCAAACCCCTAACCCCAAACCCCAAACCCCAAACCCCAAACCCCAAACCCCAAACCCCCAACCCCCAACCCCCAACCCCCAACCCCCAACCCCCAACCCCCAACCCCTAACCCCCTAAACCCGACCCCGAACCCCTAACCCCTAAACCCCAACCCCTAACCCCTAAACCCCGAACCCCGAACCCCTAAAGATAAATATTGAGAATAATAAATAACAAAACACGAGTATTAAATCCAAAGCTCCAATCTTATTTATATGAATAAGACGAATACACTTTTTGTATTAGGGTTTACACCTTGAAGCTGCGCTATTTTTCATTCACTATTCATATTTTAATCTACGTTCTAAGGATCTCTATTTATAACATATAGAGTCCTGTACAATCTCCTATTATTATGGAATTAGATAACTTCCATAACCGACTCATTCTTATCACAAAATCATAAACAGTGTTAACTACCAGATTTACTCAAACAGTGGAAACAAACTTCCAACAGTGGTAACTACTTCATTTATGAAAGTCCAAATATAAATTCAACTAACAGTGTTAACTACTTCAAACTACACTAACAGTCGTAATTATATAAACAGTGGAAACTACTTACAAATCTTAACTAACAGTGTTAATCCTTGTAGCAGTGTTAACTTCAGTTCTTCAAACAGTTGTAATCTTCGACCTTCAGTGTTAATCTTCAACCTTCAGTGGTAATCACTTGTTCTCTTCAACTTTATAAAACAGTGGTAATCTAAACCCAAATCAATTTATGTTGACTTGGTCAAACCTACTCGGTTTGACCCGAAACTTTTACCCAAACCTTAAATATGTTTATAGGTCATAAAAATTTAGTTTTTTCATTTATAGCAAACCCACAAGTGTCGGTTTATAAAATTTCACCAAAACAGCTCAAACTTTACATTTTCAGAAATTTACATGTTTTTGTTGGGTCATTTACAAAATTTTAGAGTCTGAAATAAAATCCAACAAACATCACAGATGTTCCCATACGTCTTAGCTACTTCCAATAATTTTTATAGAATTTTTGAACAAGTATGAATATTTTTAAAAATTACGTTTGTCCTTTGAGGTGCAACAGTTGACCAATCTGGACACATGCATCAAGTTTTAATTTCTGGGAAAAATCTACAAGTTTTCAGATAAATTCATTTAAATGACATTTATACCTAACATAATTTGTGAGATTTTGTCAAAAACTTCATGTCGTTTGGAGTTGTGTAGCTCGAGTTATGGACTCGAGAAGCTGACACAAAAATCTGACCATCAGGTCAGTCCGGCGCAATGTTTTTGTAAATTCATGTTCGAGTATCAAACGGACTCCAAAAATTATGAAACTACCTGGAAAAGAAAGCTAGCATCTTGAACTTAAGTTTAGACTCTTGAACCGACCATTTTGGTTAAGTTTTGAGTACGAAACTTTAATGATAAAGTCATACTAATTTCTGGACAGGATTGCATGTTGTACTTTTGGCTTGTTTGGTTGTATAAAAACGTTTTTGGTGTATATTTTTGCATGATCTTTAGAGAGTGAACTCTTAACATGTTTTTAAATATTTTTCAAGTAAAATAGAAAAGGATGGAAGTTCTTACAAAGGTGTTTAGTTGTAGAGAAGAAGAAGTAGACGTTGTGCTCGTTTCCTTGCGATTTTTCTTGAAGATCTTCATGGCGGTTTATGGTGGTTCTTTGGTGGTTGTATGGTGGTCTAAGGGTGGTGTTGGGGGCTGTGAGAGTGGCTCTTGGCCGAAGTAGAGAGAGGGAGGGGAACGGTAGAGAGTTTTTGAGAGAATTGAGGGAAAGTATGAGTGTGTGTAAGTGTTTGTGTGTGTAAGTGACCAAAGAGTTTGAGTATAAGAAAAGGAAAGAGAGGTGGGGAAAGGCATGCATGATCTTGGGCAGATTTTTATGTTGGTCCCACCCCATGTCGATGTGTTAAATTAGTTCCCCAATTTATGTTACGTGTGGTGCCCGTTTACCCGTTCGTTTAAACGTTAAACGTTTATTATTCAAGTTTTTTATTAACGATTTATTCGCGTAAGTTTTGATTGAAGTTTTATTTAAAATACTTCATTTTAAGTTATTGAAATATGATTCGCGGGTTATTTTGTGTTCAGTACGTTTTATATAAAACGTATAACGTTTTTGTTTAATCGTTATGCTTCATCTTTTTAGCATAATGTTTTCAAGTAAATAACTACTATTATAATAGTTTTACATTATTTATAAAATTCGTATCACTAACGATCATGTAATTGTCGGGCTACACCCGATTGTTTTCGCGTAATCGTACATAATTACAAAATTCGTAATACATCACGTATTCAACTAGTGGGCTTTGCTAGACTTATCTCATGAACATAGTTTAGTTTACATTAATTTGAAAAATCATGCGACACAAAGGCTTGTGTCTCATGTTGTGTCGCAAAGATGAACACCAAACAGTGCCTAGATCCCAATGGTCGAAAATTTGGGGTTTTTGCAAACCAAATCGACTACAAGATGCGTAGCATCATTATGAACAAGAAAATATCCGTCTTATCAAGTTAGGCACACATAAACACCTCAATTTAATCCCAAACCGAAACCCCAAAAAACCCTTGACTTTAATTCACAATTAAACACAAAATACACGGTGAAAAGGGAAAGATTTATACCACTAGATCAAGTAAGGTAAGGAGAATGACTTGTAGGACCCTTTGTACTGGATCTAAATCGAATCAATTCAACAATTGAAAACGCGGAATACAATCAATTGAACAATGCACGTCAACAATCACCTGCGACATCAACATTAATTTCTGCGACCTTAACGTGTTTACTATTCTTAATTACCTGCGACATCAACATTAATTTCTGCGACACAAGAACCCGATATAGCGACACAAGCAAACCCGTGTGATTTTCGAATTGATCTTCATTTTCTGAGCTTTCTGTTCCAATCAAGAACCCGATATAGCGACATCAACAAACCCCAAACCCCAAACCCCAAACCCCAAACCCCAAACCCCAAACCCCAAACCCCAAACCCCAAACCCCAAACCCCAAACCCCAAACCCCAAACCCCAAACCCCAAACCCTAAACCCAAACCCCCAACCCCCAACCCCCAACCCCCAACCCCCAACCCCCAACCCCCAACCCCAAACCCCAAACCCCAAACCCTAAACCCTAAACCCTAAACCCTAACCCCTAAACCCTAACCCCAAACCCCCAACCCCCAACCCCCAACCCCCAACCCCCAACCCCCAACCACTAAAACCGAACCCCTAACCCCTAAACCCGACCCCGAACCCCTAACCCCTAAACCCGAACCCCGAACCCCTAAACCCCGAACCCCTAAACCCCGAACCCCGAACCCCGAACCCCGAACCCCGAACCCTAAACCCGAACCCCGAACCCCTAAACCCTAACCCCTAAACCCTACACCCTACACCCTACACCCCAAACCCCAAACCCCAAACTCAAACCCCAAGCCCCTAGCCCCTAGCACCAAGCCCCAAGCCCCAAGCCCCAAGCCCAAGCCCAAGCCCCAGCCCCAGCCCCAATCCCAATCCCCAAGCCCCAAGCCCCAAGCCCCAAGCCCCAAGCCCCATCCCCCAAGCCCCAACCCCAAGCCCCAAGCCCCAAGCCCCAACCCCCAACCCCCAAGCCCCAACCCCAAGCCCCAAGCCCCAACCCCCAACCCCCAACCCCCCAAGCCCCAAGCCCCAAGCCCCACACCCCACACCCCACACCCCACACCCCACACCCGACACCCCCCACCCCACACCCCAACCCCACACCCCACACCCCACACCCCACACCCCACTCCCAACACCCGACACCCCACACCCCACACCCCCGACCCCACACCCCACACCCCACACCCCACACCCGACACCCCACACCCCACACCCCGAACCCCCGAACCCCGAACCCCGAACCCCGAACCCCCGAACCCCGAACCCCTGAACCCCGAACCCCTCAACCCTAAACCCTAAACCCTTTGCATAAATCCTTTGGCCCTTTGAGTAATCACAACAATTTGCCACATAATATCCATTTTCTCCAGATCATCAACATTAATATAGCTCCAAATCTTCATTAGTAAGTGAAGAGTTCACATTACTAGCAAAGAAAGATTCTAGTAACTGATCATTTGATCGGCATTGTGATGATCCAATTCCTGCAGCAACATAAGTAGACCCTTGTTGATTTGAATCAACTTGAGATCCACTTACTGACATAAAAGCAGCATTATGATTGTTTCCTAAAGCCTGCTTTTTGCTTTCAACTTCTGGCTCAAAATTTCTCAGATCATTATAGATATCCTCAAGCACCTTCACTTCTAAATCTGCACTCTGTCTTAAACCTACTGTGTAGATTGTCCATTCCTCACCTAATGATCTCAGAAACTTCCTGTTCAAATCATCTTTATCAATCTTTACCTTATGGTTCTCCAGGTCTCCTACTAGCTTTGAAAATCTGTCAAAGGTTTGAGTTAAAGTTTTCGTTTTTGCAGAATTGAAGTTCTCATATTGTTGCTTCAATAAAGATCTTTTGTTCTTCTTGGTCCTATCATTACCACCAAATCTCTTTTCAATAGCCTCCATGAGTACTTTGGCATCATCACAGGCTTCAAACCTTCATTGGTACTCATTAGGAATTGATAGTAACAATGTGCTGAGGGCCTTACATTCTATAGATCTGACTTTTCTTTCTGCATTAGTAGTTGGTGGTGGTCTCTGTTGCTTGACACCATCACCATCTACTATTACTGGAGGACCATTAACCACAACTTCCCAGATCAGATAATCTGTGAGAATCATATATTGTTTGATTCTGAGCATAGGGATTTTAGTGACCTGGATTCCTTCATTGCTTTCAATTGCCATTGAATTCAATACTTAATCACAAACAACACCTTAAAAATCAATTTAATCTTAAATCCCAGATCTTTCTGTATTCAAAGCTTTCCTTGCTCTGATACCACTTGACTGTCCCGATTTAATTCAATAAACTTGTAACCTTGAACAAGCTTTGAATTATTATTGAGAAGTTGCGGAATAACCCCAAACCCCAAACCCCAAACCCCAAACCCCAAACCCCAAACCCCAAACCCCAAACCCCAAACCCCAAACCCCAAACCCCTAACCCCAAACCCCAAACCCCAAACCCCTAACCCCAAACCCCAAACCCCAAACCCCAAACCCCAAACCCCAAACCCCCAACCCCCAACCCCCAACCCCCAACCCCCAACCCCCAACCCCCAACCCCCAACCCCCAACCCCTAACCCCTAAACCCGACCCCGAACCCCTAACCCCTAAACCCCAACCCCTAACCCCTAAACCCCGAACCCCGAACCCCTAAAGATAAATATTGAGAATAATAAATAACAAAACACGAGTATTAAATCCAAAGCTCCAATCTTATTTATATGAATAAGACGAATACACTTTTTGTATTAGGGTTTACACCTTGAAGCTGCGCTATTTTTCATTCACTATTCATATTTTAATCTACGTTCTAAGGATCTCTATTTATAACATATAGAGTCCTGTACAATCTCCTATTATTATGGAATTAGATAACTTCCATAACCGACTCATTCTTATCACAAAATCATAAACAGTGTTAACTACCAGATTTACTCAAACAGTGGAAACAAACTTCCAACAGTGGTAACTACTTCATTTATGAAAGTCCAAATATAAATTCAACTAACAGTGTTAACTACTTCAAACTACACTAACAGTCGTAATTATATAAACAGTGGAAACTACTTACAAATCTTAACTAACAGTGTTAATCCTTGTAGCAGTGTTAACTTCAGTTCTTCAAACAGTTGTAATCTTCGACCTTCAGTGTTAATCTTCAACCTTCAGTGGTAATCACTTGTTCTCTTCAACTTTATAAAACAGTGGTAATCTAAACCCAAATCAATTTATGTTGACTTGGTCAAACCTACTCGGTTTGACCCGAAACTTTTACCCAAACCTTAAATATGTTTATAGGTCATAAAAATTTAGTTTTTTCATTTATAGCAAACCCACAAGTGTCGGTTTATAAAATTTCACCAAAACAGCTCAAACTTTACATTTTCAGAAATTTACATGTTTTTGTTGGGTCATTTACAAAATTTTAGAGTCTGAAATAAAATCCAACAAACATCACAGATGTTCCCATACGTCTTAGCTACTTCCAATAATTTTTATAGAATTTTTGAACAAGTATGAATATTTTTAAAAATTACGTTTGTCCTTTGAGGTGCAACAGTTGACCAATCTGGACACATGCATCAAGTTTTAATTTCTGGGAAAAATCTACAAGTTTTCAGATAAATTCATTTAAATGACATTTATACCTAACATAATTTGTGAGATTTTGTCAAAAACTTCATGTCGTTTGGAGTTGTGTAGCTCGAGTTATGGATTCGAGAAGCTGACACAAAAATCTGACCATCAGGTCAGTCCGGCGCAATGTTTTTGTAAATTCATGTTCGAGTATCAAACGGACTCCAAAAATTATGAAACTACCTGGAAAAGAAAGCTAGCATCTTGAACTTAAGTTTAGACTCTTGAACCGACCATTTTGGTTAAGTTTTGAGTACGAAACTTTAATGATAAAGTCATACTAATTTCTGGACAGGATTGCATGTTGTACTTTTGGCTTGTTTGGTTGTATAAAAACGTTTTTGGTGTATATTTTTGCATGATCTTTAGAGAGTGAACTCTTAACATGTTTTTAAATATTTTTCAAGTAAAATAGAAAAGGATGGAAGTTCTTACAAAGGTGTTTAGTTGTAGAGAAGAAGAAGTAGACGTTGTGCTCGTTTCCTTGCGATTTTTCTTGAAGATCTTCATGGCGGTTTATGGTGGTTCTTTGGTGGTTGTATGGTGGTCTAAGGGTGGTGTTGGGGGCTGTGAGAGTGGCTCTTGGCCGAAGTAGAGAGAGGGAGGGGAACGGTAGAGAGTTTTTGAGAGAATTGAGGGAAAGTATGAGTGTGTGTAAGTGTTTGTGTGTGTAAGTGACCAAAGAGTTTGAGTATAAGAAAAGGAAAGAGAGGTGGGGAAAGGCATGCATGATCTTGGGCAGATTTTTATGTTGGTCCCACCCCATGTCGGTGTGTTAAATTAGTTCCCCAATTTATGTTACGTGTGGTGCCCGTTTACCCGTTCGTTTAAACGTTAAACGTTTATTATTCAAGTTTTTTATTAACGATTTATTCGCGTAAGTTTTGATTGAAGTTTTATTTAAAATACTTCATTTTAAGTTATTGAAATATGATTCGCGGGTTATTTTGTGTTCAGTACGTTTTATATAAAACGTATAACGTTTTTGTTTAATCGTTATGCTTCATCTTTTTAGCATAATGTTTTCAAGTAAATAACTACTATTATAATAGTTTTACATTATTTATAAAATTCGTATCACTAACGATCATGTAATTGTCGGGCTACACCCGATTGTTTTCGCGTAATCGTACATAATTACAAAATTCGTAATACATCACGTATTCAACTAGTGGGCTTTGCTAGACTTATCTCATGAACATAGTTTAGTTTACATTAATTTGAAAAATCATGCGACACAAAGGCTTGTGTCTCATGTTGTGTCGCAAAGATGAACACCAAACAGTGCCTAGATCCCAATGGTCGAAAATTTGGGGTTTTTGCAAACCAAATCGACTACAAGATGCGTAGCATCATTATGAACAAGAAAATATCCGTCTTATCAAGTTAGGCACACATAAACACCTCAATTTAATCCCAAACCGAAACCCCAAAAAACCCTTGACTTTAATTCACAATTAAACACAAAATACACGGTGAAAAGGGAAAGATTTATACCACTAGATCAA
Organism: Gnaphalium uliginosum; assembly: GCA_963930675.1. NCBI lineage: Eukaryota > Viridiplantae > Streptophyta > Magnoliopsida > Asterales > Asteraceae > Gnaphalium > Gnaphalium uliginosum. Next base: position 16,469 of record OZ005685.1, read on the forward strand.
GTAAGGTAAGGAGAATGATATTGTATGGATTGATTGGAACAGAAAGCTCAGAAAATGAAGATCAATTCGAAAATCACACGGGTTTGCTTGTGTCGCTATATCGGGTTCTTGTGTCGCAGAAATTAATGTTGATGTCGCAGGTAATTAAGAATAGTAAACACGTTAAGGTCGCAGAGGTTTGCTCTGATACCACTTATAGGACCCTTTGTACTGGATCTAAATCGAATCAATTCAACAATTGAAAGCGCGGAATACAATCAATTGAACAATGCACGTCAACAATCACACGACACTAGTCGATTAGCTTTTATATATATCAAGAATAACGAATCAACCAAATACAATCAATACCTCACAGATAGCTTGAAAACTCTCTAGGTTCGTCAACCCTAGAACTGAACCCGTAAGTCTCTATTTATAGCCAAACTCTAAACGACCTGCGACACAAGCTCTGTGTCGCCAAACCGACCTATGCGACACAAGCCTTGTGTCGCTATTGCGACACAAGCTCTGTGTCGCCTAAACAGTAACATCAATTATATATTTACACAAATAACGTTTTATATCACTGAACACATGATTACAAACTATTCAGACCTAGACCAACTGACAGACATACAAAACATGTATCAACAAACTCCCCCGTGTCTTCAGCTTGGTCTTCAAAATTTCTTCATTCAGCCTCGGTCTTCTAACACTTCCAACTGGCAGGAAAGTTTCCTCCAGCGTGTACTCCTTGAGCTATACATACGCTGACAACCTTTTGAAATCGCATAGCTTCAACCTTAAACTCTTGAAAATAATCAATCTTCTTGGCATGAAGAGCTTCAAGGTCTTTCTTGGTAAGGTTAATCAAGCTCAAAGGATCATACACTCTAATCCTCGATAGTTTGGCTTTCCATAGGTCTTCAGGCTCTGTATTGAAAATATAAACAATCTCTGCTTCGCCTGTATAACCGTCATATATCCACAGTTGTAGTCTGCGCAAAAAATCAACTGGGAGCTTCTCCAGAGGAATGAACTTTAAAGTCTTTGGAGATTTATGTACAATCTTAACCAAGGGCTTGTTGGTAATCGGATGCATCTTGTTTCGGTAAGTGTACCTTGTCCCCAGATTCGGTCTCAAAAGATAAAACACTTTAGTGTTGACCTCTTTCCTCAAAATTCTCTGAAATTGGTCGGCTAATTCGTTGTTCGTGGGATTTATGATATTCAATTATGCTAAGTGCAGTATCTCACAGTAAGGTAGTGTGCTTAATACTTTGAAGTTCACAGTGAAATACTGCATCCCATCTTTCCTCTTAATAACAATCACTTTGTTCAATTCATCAAACTTCCAACTGATAATTTGACCCTTATAGCGTTTGCTGCTGATCTTGTAGAACTTGCAGGTCTTTGACAGATTTGGCTTAGCAGCAGTGGAAGTAGATGGTTCGGTTGTAGCCGAAGCAGGAGTGGAATTTGCAGGTTGTTCTTCCTCAATAATCTCCTCTGTATCAGAGACCTCCATCTCCTCTCCGAAATTCATTTCATCAACATTCACAAAATCTTCTTGAACATTTTCTTCTTCAACATCCACTTCTTCATTATCAAACACAAACTCCTCTTTGTCATTTTCTATATCTTCTTCATTTATTAGACTTTGTAGATACTCAAGATTGGCTTCGGAGTAATCTACATTTAGGGCAATTGGTTGTCCTCGGATTGGAGCAGAAGACGCAAAATAATCTAAATTAATATTTTCATTCATAGCTTCTTCGGTTACATCATCAGTATTTACAATTTCAGTTGAACCAGGGGCCATTGATGTTGTTTCATCTAAGCCTACCTCCCCCGGAACAACAGCTATGGCCTCTAGTTCTAACAGTCGACTCTCCAACTGAGGAACCCGAGCCGCTGTCGCTTCTAAATCCGTAATCCTCGAAGCTTGAACTTGAATGAAAGCCGCTTGATCAGCAATCAGCGCTTGCATCTTTGCTAGATCATCAAAAATCTTTTGAAGAACAGCTGGTTGTAGTGGAGGATCAGCAGAAGTTGAGACCGGAGGAACTTGAGTTCGAGGACGAGGACGGGGCTCGTAGATGTCATCATCTGAGTCCTGTACTTCTCGGGGCCGTTTCCCCGGTTAGACGGCACATGCACCCGTCCTGTCCTAATTCGGCGAAGAACACGCTCGTATCGAAGAGTATTATGGACTCGGAGGCGTTCAATGGTTTTCGGTGAGAGGACATCACCATTCGAATCCGTTGGGGTGTCGTTTGGATCTACGGATACAGTATCATCCGAGGCCGCATCAGCAGCAGTCTCGTCAACTGTTTGAAAGTTATCAATATCCTGCAAAACATCATTAATATTCTCACCCTCGGTTTGAACCGGTATATTTACAAAAGCATCCTCAGAGGGAAGAGGAGCAGCAGCATCATCCAAAAAACCTTCATTAGCCGGAGGGACGTAGCCCTCATTAACAATATGCCCAAAGAGTGGGACATCAGCAGGGGCTGCAACTCCTTTGCCGTAGGAGCTGCAAATGGCAAAAATCCGCAGGTTCATTGGCGTTTGGCGGAAAGTTGCATCAGGATTCACCGGAAGATCGGGTAATAAATGGTTGATCAGCAATTAGATAAACCTTGGGTACATGACCCATTTGTCATTTTCAGCTTTGGCATTTTCCACCATTTCACAGAACAGATATCCGGAAAAATTGTAAGGTTTATTGTAGACCAGGGCCAGCATGGCAGAGACGGTACGGTGACTTGCACCACCGAAACCTGCCTTCCTGGCAGACAAACACACGATTATCACGTGCATCAAAAATCTCCAGATGCTAGTGAGGTGCCTCTTGCGGTACTAATCAGAGGGGACACCCGGATAACCCATTCGTGTCATGCCACCGGCGAGAAATACGTTGGAAAATTGGGTGGGCATGTCCAAAGTATCATTAAAACAGAGAACTTCGCGAATCAACTGCTCAGTTATAATAACCTGACGGTCAAAGACTCTAGATATAATCCGGGTCTCCTCCAGTTCGGTGTTTACAACCGCATTTCTCCAAAAAGGACCAACATGGTCACGGTAGATAGTGGGAGCAGCAGTGATGGCATAGAATATTCGGGAGCGCCTAAGGAATTGAATCATTTGGCGGAAAGGGGCGGCAGAGTCCCGATCGGCTTCTAAAAAAGCGACTGTGTTGTGACGAGGTTCGAGCAACCTCAAGAATGCGTCTTGTCCTGCCATTTCTAAAAATACACAAGAAAAAGCACTACAGAAGCATTAGCAATAAATATTTAATTGAAACAATCTATAGAGGCGACACAAGGGTTGTGTCGCACAGATGGAGCGACATAGAACTTAGTGTCGAAAACATTTAAGTTAATTAATTGAAATCATGCAAGCGACACAAGCACTTGTGTCGCAACTCAAAGATGCGACAGAAAAGGGTTGTGTCGCATTTGGCAATTATTTTGAAATTAATTAAAGTAAGCGACAGAAGGACTTGTGTCGCAGAGGGGTAGCGACACAGACGTTAGTGTCGAAGCCAAACACTTGGAAGAAAAATTGATTTTGATAGAAAAGCGACACAAGAGCTTATGTCGCATAGAATAGCGACACAGACATTAGTGTCGCACCAATATTCTGCCATTAAATTAATTTGAAAAATCATGCGACACAAAGGCTTGTGTCTCATGTTGTGTCGCAAAGATGAACACCAAACAGTGCCTAGATCCCAATGGTCGAAAATTTGGGGTTTTTGCAAACCAAATCGACTACAAGATGCGTAGCATCATTATGAACAAGAAAATATCCGTCTTATCAAGTTAGGCACACATAAACACCTCAATTTAATCCCAAACCGAAACCCCAAAAAACCCTTGACTTTAATTCACAATTAAACACAAAATACACGGTGAAAAGGGAAAGATTTATACCACTAGATCAAGTAAGGTAAGGAGAATGATATTGTATGGATTGATTGGAACAGAAAGCTCAGAAAATGAAGATCAATTCGAAAATCACACGGGTTTGCTTGTGTCGCTATATCGGGTTCTTGTGTCGCAGAAATTAATGTTGATGTCGCAGGTAATTAAGAATAGTAAACACGTTAAGGTCGCAGAGGTTTGCTCTGATACCACTTGTAGGACCCTTTGTACTGGATCTAAATCGAATCAATTCAACAATTGAAAGCGCGGAATACAATCAATTGAACAATGCACGTCAACAATCACACGACACTAGTCGATTAGCTTTTATATATATCAAGAATAACGAATCAACCAAATACAATCAATACCTCACAGATAGCTTGAAAACTCTCTAGGTTCGTCAACCCTAGAACTGAACCCGTAAGTCTCTATTTATAGCCAAACTCTAAACGACCTGCGACACAAGCTCTGTGTCGCCAAACCGACCTATGCGACACAAGCCTTGTGTCGCTATTGCGACACAAGCTCTGTGTCGCCTAAACAGTAACATCAATTATATATTTACACAAATAACGTTTTATATCACTGAACACATGATTACAAACTATTCAGACCTAGACCAACTGACAGACATACAAAACATGTATCAACAAACTCCCCCGTGTCTTCAGCTTGGTCTTCAAAATTTCTTCATTCAGCCTCGGTCTTCTAACACTTCCAACTGGCAGGAAAGTTTCCTCCAGCGTGTACTCCTTGAGCTATACATACGCTGACAACCTTTTGAAATCGCATAGCTTCAACCTTAAACTCTTGAAAATAATCAATCTTCTTGGCATGAAGAGCTTCAAGGTCTTTCTTGGTAAGGTTAATCAAGCTCAAAGGATCATACACTCTAATCCTCGATAGTTTGGCTTTCCATAGGTCTTCAGGCTCTGTATTGAAAATATAAACAATCTCTGCTTCGCCTGTATAACCGTCATATATCCACAGTTGTAGTCTGCGCAAAAAATCAACTGGGAGCTTCTCCAGAGGAATGAACTTTAAAGTCTTTGGAGATTTATGTACAATCTTAACCAAGGGCTTGTTGGTAATCGGATGCATCTTGTTTCGGTAAGTGTACCTTGTCCCCAGATTCGGTCTCAAAAGATAAAACACTTTAGTGTTGACCTCTTTCCTCAAAATTCTCTGAAATTGGTCGGCTAATTCGTTGTTCGTGGGATTTATGATATTCAATTATGCTAAGTGCAGTATCTCACAGTAAGGTAGTGTGCTTAATACTTTGAAGTTCACAGTGAAATACTGCATCCCATCTTTCCTCTTAATAACAATCACTTTGTTCAATTCATCAAACTTCCAACTGATAATTTGACCCTTATAGCGTTTGCTGCTGATCTTGTAGAACTTGCAGGTCTTTGACAGATTTGGCTTAGCAGCAGTGGAAGTAGATGGTTCGGTTGTAGCCGAAGCAGGAGTGGAATTTGCAGGTTGTTCTTCCTCAATAATCTCCTCTGTATCAGAGACCTCCATCTCCTCTCCGAAATTCATTTCATCAACATTCACAAAATCTTCTTGAACATTTTCTTCTTCAACATCCACTTCTTCATTATCAAACACAAACTCCTCTTTGTCATTTTCTATATCTTCTTCATTTATTAGACTTTGTAGATACTCAAGATTGGCTTCGGAGTAATCTACATTTAGGGCAATTGGTTGTCCTCGGATTGGAGCAGAAGACGCAAAATAATCTAAATTAATATTTTCATTCATAGCTTCTTCGGTTACATCATCAGTATTTACAATTTCAGTTGAACCAGGGGCCATTGATGTTGTTTCATCTAAGCCTACCTCCCCCGGAACAACAGCTATGGCCTCTAGTTCTAACAGTCGACTCTCCAACTGAGGAACCCGAGCCGCTGTCGCTTCTAAATCCGTAATCCTCGAAGCTTGAACTTGAATGAAAGCCGCTTGATCAGCAATCAGCGCTTGCATCTTTGCTAGATCATCAAAAATCTTTTGAAGAACAGCTGGTTGTAGTGGAGGATCAGCAGAAGTTGAGACCGGAGGAACTTGAGTTCGAGGACGAGGACGGGGCTCGTAGATGTCATCATCTGAGTCCTGTACTTCTCGGGGCCGTTTCCCCGGTTAGACGGCACATGCACCCGTCCTGTCCTAATTCGGCGAAGAACACGCTCGTATCGAAGAGTATTATGGACTCGGAGGCGTTCAATGGTTTTCGGTGAGAGGACATCACCATTCGAATCCGTTGGGGTGTCGTTTGGATCTACGGATACAGTATCATCCGAGGCCGCATCAGCAGCAGTCTCGTCAACTGTTTGAAAGTTATCAATATCCTGCAAAACATCATTAATATTCTCACCCTCGGTTTGAACCGGTATATTTACAAAAGCATCCTCAGAGGGAAGAGGAGCAGCAGCATCATCCAAAAAACCTTCATTAGCCGGAGGGACGTAGCCCTCATTAACAATATGCCCAAAGAGTGGGACATCAGCAGGGGCTGCAACTCCTTTGCCGTAGGAGCTGCAAATGGCAAAAATCCGCAGGTTCATTGGCGTTTGGCGGAAAGTTGCATCAGGATTCACCGGAAGATCGGGTAATAAATGGTTGATCAGCAATTAGATAAACCTTGGGTACATGACCCATTTGTCATTTTCAGCTTTGGCATTTTCCACCATTTCACAGAACAGATATCCGGAAAAATTGTAAGGTTTATTGTAGACCAGGGCCAGCATGGCAGAGACGGTACGGTGACTTGCACCACCGAAACCTGCCTTCCTGGCAGACAAACACACGATTATCACGTGCATCAAAAATCTCCAGATGCTAGTGAGGTGCCTCTTGCGGTACTAATCAGAGGGGACACCCGGATAACCCATTCGTGTCATGCCACCGGCGAGAAATACGTTGGAAAATTGGGTGGGCATGTCCAAAGTATCATTAAAACAGAGAACTTCGCGAATCAACTGCTCAGTTATAATAACCTGACGGTCAAAGACTCTAGATATAATCCGGGTCTCCTCCAGTTCGGTGTTTACAACCGCATTTCTCCAAAAAGGACCAACATGGTCACGGTAGATAGTGGGAGCAGCAGTGATGGCATAGAATATTCGGGAGCGCCTAAGGAATTGAATCATTTGGCGGAAAGGGGCGGCAGAGTCCCGATCGGCTTCTAAAAAAGCGACTGTGTTGTGACGAGGTTCGAGCAACCTCAAGAATGCGTCTTGTCCTGCCATTTCTAAAAATACACAAGAAAAAGCACTACAGAAGCATTAGCAATAAATATTTAATTGAAACAATCTATAGAGGCGACACAAGGGTTGTGTCGCACAGATGGAGCGACATAGAACTTAGTGTCGAAAACATTTAAGTTAATTAATTGAAATCATGCAAGCGACACAAGCACTTGTGTCGCAACTCAAAGATGCGACAGAAAAGGGTTGTGTCGCATTTGGCAATTATTTTGAAATTAATTAAAGTAAGCGACAGAAGGACTTGTGTCGCAGAGGGGTAGCGACACAGACGTTAGTGTCGAAGCCAAACACTTGGAAGAAAAATTGATTTTGATAGAAAAGCGACACAAGAGCTTATGTCGCATAGAATAGCGACACAGACATTAGTGTCGCACCAATATTCTGCCATTAAATTAATTTGAAAAATCATGCGACACAAAGGCTTGTGTCTCATGTTGTGTCGCAAAGATGAACACCAAACAGTGCCTAGATCCCAATGGTCGAAAATTTGGGGTTTTTGCAAACCAAATCGACTACAAGATGCGTAGCATCATTATGAACAAGAAAATATCCGTCTTATCAAGTTAGGCACACATAAACACCTCAATTTAATCCCAAACCGAAACCCCAAAAAACCCTTGACTTTAATTCACAATTAAACACAAAATACACGGTGAAAAGGGAAAGATTTATACCACTAGATCAAGTAAGGTAAGGAGAATGATATTGTATGGATTGATTGGAACAGAAAGCTCAGAAAATGAAGATCAATTCGAAAATCACACGGGTTTGCTTGTGTCGCTATATCGGGTTCTTGTGTCGCAGAAATTAATGTTGATGTCGCAGGTAATTAAGAATAGTAAACACGTTAAGGTCGCAGAGGTTTGCTCTGATACCACTTGTAGGACCCTTTGTACTGGATCTAAATCGAATCAATTCAACAATTGAAAGCGCGGAATACAATCAATTGAACAATGCACGTCAACAATCACACGACACTAGTCGATTAGCTTTTATATATATCAAGAATAACGAATCAACCAAATACAATCAATACCTCACAGATAGCTTGAAAACTCTCTAGGTTCGTCAACCCTAGAACTGAACCCGTAAGTCTCTATTTATAGCCAAACTCTAAACGACCTGCGACACAAGCTCTGTGTCGCCAAACCGACCTATGCGACACAAGCCTTGTGTCGCTATTGCGACACAAGCTCTGTGTCGCCTAAACAGTAACATCAATTATATATTTACACAAATAACGTTTTATATCACTGAACACATGATTACAAACTATTCAGACCTAGACCAACTGACAGACATACAAAACATGTATCAACAAACTCCCCCGTGTCTTCAGCTTGGTCTTCAAAATTTCTTCATTCAGCCTCGGTCTTCTAACACTTCCAACTGGCAGGAAAGTTTCCTCCAGCGTGTACTCCTTGAGCTATACATACGCTGACAACCTTTTGAAATCGCATAGCTTCAACCTTAAACTCTTGAAAATAATCAATCTTCTTGGCATGAAGAGCTTCAAGGTCTTTCTTGGTAAGGTTAATCAAGCTCAAAGGATCATACACTCTAATCCTCGATAGTTTGGCTTTCCATAGGTCTTCAGGCTCTGTATTGAAAATATAAACAATCTCTGCTTCGCCTGTATAACCGTCATATATCCACAGTTGTAGTCTGCGCAAAAAATCAACTGGGAGCTTCTCCAGAGGAATGAACTTTAAAGTCTTTGGAGATTTATGTACAATCTTAACCAAGGGCTTGTTGGTAATCGGATGCATCTTGTTTCGGTAAGTGTACCTTGTCCCCAGATTCGGTCTCAAAAGATAAAACACTTTAGTGTTGACCTCTTTCCTCAAAATTCTCTGAAATTGGTCGGCTAATTCGTTGTTCGTGGGATTTATGATATTCAATTATGCTAAGTGCAGTATCTCACAGTAAGGTAGTGTGCTTAATACTTTGAAGTTCACAGTGAAATACTGCATCCCATCTTTCCTCTTAATAACAATCACTTTGTTCAATTCATCAAACTTCCAACTGATAATTTGACCCTTATAGCGTTTGCTGCTGATCTTGTAGAACTTGCAGGTCTTTGACAGATTTGGCTTAGCAGCAGTGGAAGTAGATGGTTCGGTTGTAGCCGAAGCAGGAGTGGAATTTGCAGGTTGTTCTTCCTCAATAATCTCCTCTGTATCAGAGACCTCCATCTCCTCTCCGAAATTCATTTCATCAACATTCACAAAATCTTCTTGAACATTTTCTTCTTCAACATCCACTTCTTCATTATCAAACACAAACTCCTCTTTGTCATTTTCTATATCTTCTTCATTTATTAGACTTTGTAGATACTCAAGATTGGCTTCGGAGTAATCTACATTTAGGGCAATTGGTTGTCCTCGGATTGGAGCAGAAGACGCAAAATAATCTAAATTAATATTTTCATTCATAGCTTCTTCGGTTACATCATCAGTATTTACAATTTCAGTTGAACCAGGGGCCATTGATGTTGTTTCATCTAAGCCTACCTCCCCCGGAACAACAGCTATGGCCTCTAGTTCTAACAGTCGACTCTCCAACTGAGGAACCCGAGCCGTTGTCGCTTCTAAATCCGTAATCCTCGAAGCTTGAACTTGAATGAAAGCCGCTTGATCAGCAATCAGCGCTTGCATCTTTGCTAGATCATCAAAAATCTTTTGAAGAACAGCTGGTTGTAGTGGAGGATCAGCAGAAGTTGAGACCGGAGGAACTTGAGTTCGAGGACGAGGACGGGGCTCGTAGATGTCATCATCTGAGTCCTGTACTTCTCGGGGCCGTTTCCCCGGTTAGACGGCACATGCACCCGTCCTGTCCTAATTCGGCGAAGAACACGCTCGTATCGAAGAGTATTATGGACTCGGAGGCGTTCAATGGTTTTCGGTGAGAGGACATCACCATTCGAATCCGTTGGGGTGTCGTTTGGATCTACGGATACAGTATCATCCGAGGCCGCATCAGCAGCAGTCTCGTCAACTGTTTGAAAGTTATCAATATCCTGCAAAACATCATTAATATTCTCACCCTCGGTTTGAACCGGTATATTTACAAAAGCATCCTCAGAGGGAAGAGGAGCAGCAGCATCATCCAAAAAACCTTCATTAGCCGGAGGGACGTAGCCCTCATTAACAATATGCCCAAAGAGTGGGACATCAGCAGGGGCTGCAACTCCTTTGCCGTAGGAGCTGCAAATGGCAAAAATCCGCAGGTTCATTGGCGTTTGGCGGAAAGTTGCATCAGGATTCACCGGAAGATCGGGTAATAAATGGTTGATCAGCAATTAGATAAACCTTGGGTACATGACCCATTTGTCATTTTCAGCTTTGGCATTTTCCACCATTTCACAGAACAGATATCCGGAAAAATTGTAAGGTTTATTGTAGACCAGGGCCAGCATGGCAGAGACGGTACGGTGACTTGCACCACCGAAACCTGCCTTCCTGGCAGACAAACACACGATTATCACGTGCATCAAAAATCTCCAGATGCTAGTGAGGTGCCTCTTGCGGTACTAATCAGAGGGGACACCCGGATAACCCATTCGTGTCATGCCACCGGCGAGAAATACGTTGGAAAATTGGGTGGGCATGTCCAAAGTATCATTAAAACAGAGAACTTCGCGAATCAACTGCTCAGTTATAATAACCTGACGGTCAAAGACTCTAGATATAATCCGGGTCTCCTCCAGTTCGGTGTTTACAACCGCATTTCTCCAAAAAGGACCAACATGGTCACGGTAGATAGTGGGAGCAGCAGTGATGGCATAGAATATTCGGGAGCGCCTAAGGAATTGAATCATTTGGCGGAAAGGGGCGGCAGAGTCCCGATCGGCTTCTAAAAAAGCGACTGTGTTGTGACGAGGTTCGAGCAACCTCAAGAATGCGTCTTGTCCTGCCATTTCTAAAAATACACAAGAAAAAGCACTACAGAAGCATTAGCAATAAATATTTAATTGAAACAATCTATAGAGGCGACACAAGGGTTGTGTCGCACAGATGGAGCGACATAGAACTTAGTGTCGAAAACATTTAAGTTAATTAATTGAAATCATGCAAGCGACACAAGCACTTGTGTCGCAACTCAAAGATGCGACAGAAAAGGGTTGTGTCGCATTTGGCAATTATTTTGAAATTAATTAAAGTAAGCGACAGAAGGACTTGTGTCGCAGAGGGGTAGCGACACAGACGTTAGTGTCGAAGCCAAACACTTGGAAGAAAAATTGATTTTGATAGAAAAGCGACACAAGAGCTTATGTCGCATAGAATAGCGACACAGACATTAATGTCGCACCAATATTCTGCCATTAAATTAATTTGAAAAATCATGCGACACAAAGGCTTGTGTCTCATGTTGTGTCGCAAAGATGAACACCAAACAGTGCCTAGATCCCAATGGTCGAAAATTTGGGGTTTTTGCAAACCAAATCGACTACAAGATGCGTAGCATCATTATGAACAAGAAAATATCCGTCTTATCAAGTTAGGCACACATAAACACCTCAATTTAATCCCAAACCGAAACCCCAAAAAACCCTTGACTTTAATTCACAATTAAACACAAAATACACGGTGAAAAGGGAAAGATTTATACCACTAGATCAAGTAAGGTAAGGAGAATGATATTGTATGGATTGATTGGAACAGAAAGCTCAGAAAATGAAGATCAATTCGAAAATCACACGGGTTTGCTTGTGTCGCTATATCGGGTTCTTGTGTCGCAGAAATTAATGTTGATGTCGCAGGTAATTAAGAATAGTAAACACGTTAAGGTCGCAGAGGTTTGCTCTGATACCACTTGTAGGACCCTTTGTACTGAATCTAAATCGAATCAATTCAACAATTGAAAGCGCGGAATACAATCAATTGAACAATGCACGTCAACAATCACACGACACTAGTCGATTAGCTTTTATATATATCAAGAATAACGAATCAACCAAATACAATCAATATCTCACAGATAGCTTGAAAACTCTCTAGGTTCGTCAACTGTAGAACTGAACCCGTAAGTCTCTATTTATAGCCAAACTCTAAACGACCTGCGACACAAGCTCTGTGTCGCCAAACCGACCTATGCGACACAAGCCTTGTGTCGCTATTGCGACACAAGCCTTGTGTCGCTATTGCGACACAAGCTCTGTGTCGCCTAAACAGTGACATCAATTATATATTTACACAAATAACGTTTTATATCACTGAACACATTATTACAAACTATTCAGACCTAGACCAACTGACAAACATACAAAACATGTATCAACAAAAACAAAGAACAATCATTAATTAGATGACCTTGTTTCTTACAATAGAAACAAAATCGTCTTTCAACAAACGATTGAAGTTGAGGATAAAACACCGGAGGTTGATTAAAAGAAGCATTAACAGAACATGTGTGACACTCGACAAATTAGGACAATTATTTGAGCCTAACAATAGTGTAATTACATGTATTTAGATATATATTAGACTAAGTACTTGTAACTACTTGTATATATGTATATACACATACGTAATTATTTGCAATTACGCGAAACGAACGAACTGAGTCCGACAACTATACGACGTTGGTGATAACTTTTCATAAATAATGTAAACCTATTTTATAAATTAATAGTAATTATTTACCCTATATTATTGTTATTAAATAATAATATACGGAAAACTTAGACGTTTTGCTTAAAACGTAATAAACGCAACGAAAACGCGCGAATCGCGCCCGACACCTGAACGAAACCAACAAATATTTTAAGAAGGTTCAATAATGTATTTTTAAATATATTGGTCAAATTAAAATAGTGATTTTGTATCAAAAATAAAACACAAAATTTTAACGTTAAAGATTTAATGTTTACGCGCGCGAATAACGTTTTACCGATCGAATAACGTAACTCGGGCTTGAGAAAACAAATGTGCAAGCCCAAGGCTCCAATTGGGCCGCCCCAACTAAACCCAAGGTCGGCCCAAGAGGCCCAAAAATCGGCCCAAATGCCCAGCCTACTTATTCCTCATTTCCTTCCATTTTCCTCATTTACACACACAATTTTCACACACTCCCTACCTCTCTTCTCTCTTTCTCAAGAAATCCCAGCCATACCACCACCACCACAGCCACCAAACACCTCCCTACAGCCATCATACGGCCACCATCCAACCACCATAAGCCGCTACTCGGAAACTCGCACAAAAATGACGAACTAGCTTCTTCTCTTCTCTCTCGGTTGCACAAACGTTGTAAGAACTTCAAACTCTTCAAAATTTCTTTTAACACTCTTAAAAACATGTTATAAAGTTCACTTAACAAAGAAATGTCCAAATCATAACATAAAAACTCATTTTTCATGTTTAAAAGTGTTAAAAACGTCACATGCAAGCTGATCAGAAAAATGATCTGACTTTGAGAGGCTGTTTCTCCCTCAAAACTTAACCAAAATGGACGATTCAAAAGGAAAAAAATAATTTTAAGAAGTTAGCTTTCATTTCCAAGTGGTTTCACAATTTTTGGAGTTTGTTTGATACCCGAAATGATTTTTACAAAAATATGTATACGGGCTGTCCAAAAACTCAAAAAATTCACCTTCTTGTTTTAATCATAACTCGAGATATACACCTCCAAATGACATGAAACCACGCCAAAAGTTCACAAATTTTGTTAGGTACAAATGTCGTTTAGATAACTTTTCCGAAAAATGTGTAGATTTTGCCCAGAAATCCGATCTTGTTGCATGTGTCCGGATTAGTTACTTTCTGGCCTCAGGGAACAAACGAAATTTTTAAAAATACTTAGGAATACCCAAAAATTCTGAAAAAATTATTTTAAGGAGCTAACATACTGAGGAACAACATAGATTTTTCTTGAATTTTTATTCGAACATTTGTAATACGAAATAAAACTTACAAAACCGATCTGTTTCAGGCCTCTGTGTCGCAGAAGCCCAGTAGTCTGCGACACAAGCCTCTGTGTCGCCATATTCCGAATCGTCACATTAGCGACACAAGCCTCTGTGTCGCCATATTCTGAATCGTCACATTAGCGACACAAGCCTCTGTGTCGCCATATTCCGAATCGTCACATTAGCGACACAAGCCTCTGTGTCGCCATATTCCGAATCGTCACATTAGCGACACAAGCCTTTGTGTTGCCATAACACCCGAATCATCACATTAGCGACACAAGCCTTTCTGTCGCCATAACACCCGAATCGTCACATTTGCGACACAAGCCTTTGTGTCGCCATAACACCCGAATCGTCACAATAGCGACACAAGTCTTAGTGTCGTATAATACCTTAGTGTCGCTAAAAACACAGAATCTATACGTTTTTATTAAAGCAATATAAGCATAAATAAAAATTTTCCAAGCTCGACCCCAGCTAGGGGCTCTGCCCCTAGGACCCCGCCAGGGGTTGCTACCCCTTGGACCCCGCTACCAGGGGCGCTGCTGTCACACCCCCTGATTTGTACAGCGGAAGCGGTTCGGGTCAGGGCGTGACTAATCAAGTAATCACAACACAAAGGTAAAAGCGAACGACTCTATATGAGACGTTTATAAAATAGTACAAAAGTAGTTACATTGAAATACTTTAAAAGTTTACATTAGCCTCGAGTTCGCGAAATAATATCCCGAAGATTCTAGTACATAACGAAATATTTCATAAATAATATATGAACATCTTCATATACGTATAATGCATGCGACTCGATGTAGCTAGCAATCCTACTGTTGCTGAGTACTTGAGAATACAAAGCTAAAAGGGTCAACCAAAAGGTTGGTGAATCTCACAGGTTTAACAGTAAAAACATAGCTATGAAACACAAGATTTATCCGTGATTTGCAATCAAGCAAATAAAGTAAACAAAATTAATGTTTCCGAAATTGCCATGAGCCCACAATTCGAAGCCTAACCCGTTTTGTGCCTCCCGGAGGTGTCTAATCCGAAACACCTTTATGACAAATACTAGAGTGCCCGTTTTTAACTTGGTTATAGCTAGTAACCCGGACGAGGGTGTCATTCCCATAATAGATCTATTCTCTAGCACTCGCGCCTTCGCAGTTAACGAACCATGTGTGTTGAGGACTTTTAATGGATTAAAAACAACTTATACAATCTTGTAAAAATAATCGAGTACTTGTGTTCATTAAAAAAAGTTAATCATTTGTATCTCACCCCAAAGTATATAAAACAGTAAAAGTAAAAGTGGGGCTGTAAGACTCACCTGAGGTTTAGCAAGCAAATATAGCAATTAGCAAGTAGATAACAAATAACGGGTGTCTGTGTCCCGTAAGGAAACCTTCTAGCGCCCTAAACGCATAAAGTGGTGTAAGTAGATGTTTCAAAAGACCATCTATAGTGATTGTATAAGTGGGGGTTTATGTCCACTTAAGCCAATCATGTAGGTGGAGGGTTAATGTCCACCTAAGTTAGTTCACACAATTAGAAATGTCCAATTGTTCAGTTATCGTTTGTGCTTAGAAAAACATGTACAAGTCGTTGGTGATATTTTGTGAAAACACAGCTTTTGATTAATTATGTTACGCGTATTTCTACTTTCCAGTTATGGTAATTAATCAGTGTGGCAAGGGGCGAAGCCCATTAATGACGGGGGTCCGGGGGCAGCGCCCCTGGTAGCGGGGTCCAAGGGGTGGCAACCCCTGGCGGGGTCCAAGGGGCAGAGCCCCTGGCTGGGGTCGAGCTGCCAAGTCAGCTTGGAAAATTTTTATTTATGCTTACTTTGCTTTAACCAAAAATGTATGGATTTTGTGCTTTTAGCGACACTGGGCTAGTGTCGCCATTGTGCGACACTAGGGTATTATGCGACACTAATGGTTTATGCGACACTAAGGGTTATGCGATACTAAGGATTTATGCGACACAAAGGCTTGTGTCGCTAATGTGACAGTTTGGTTTATGGCGACACAAAAGCTTGTGTCACTAATGTGACGATTCGGTTTATAGCGACACAAAAGGCTTGTGTCGCTAATGTGACGATTCGGTTTATAGCGACACAAAAGGCTTGTGTCGCAGATTACTGGGCTTCTGCGACACAGAGGCCTGTAACAGGTCAGTTTTTGTGAATTTTATTTCGGGTTCCAAATGTTCAAATAAAAATTCAAGAAAAATATATGTTGTTCCTTAGTATGTTAGCTTTATAAATAAATTTTTCCAGAATTTTTGGGTACTCCTAAGTATTTTTAAAAATTCCGTTTGTTCCCTAAGGTCAGAAAGTGACCAATCCGGATACATGCAACAAGATCGGATTTCTGGGCAAAATCTGCATATTTCCAGAAAAAGTTATCTAAACGACATTTGTACCTAACAAATTTTATGAACTTTTGGCGGTAGTTTCAGGTCATTTGGAGGTGTATATCTCGAGTTATGATTAAAACAAGAGAGGTGAAATTTCTGTCTTTTTCGACAGCCCGGACACATGTTTTTGTAAAAATCATTTCGGGTATCAAACGAGCTCCAAAAATTATGAAACCACTTGGAAATGAAAGCTAACTTCTTAAACTTAATTTTTGCCTTTTGAATCGTCCATTTTGGTCAAGTTTTGAGGGAGAAACAGCCTCTCAAAATCGAGCTATTTTGCTGCCCGAAAATGCATGTTTTGTTCTTGAACATTTTAAGCCATGAAAAACGTTTTTATGTTATATTTTGGACATATTATTTATATGAACCTTTTAACATGTTTATAAGAGTATTACAAGTAAATTTTTGAAGATTTGAAGTTCTTACCACGTTTGTGAAATCGAAAGAGGAGAAAGGAAGCTAGTTTTTCCCGTTTCGTGCTATTTTCCGAACGGTAGCTTACGGTGGTTGGATGGCGGCCTTGTGGTGGTTGGATGGAGGTGTTAGGGGGCTGTGGTGGTGGTGATGAGGTCTGATTGCAGAGAAATAAGGTGTGTGTGTGTGTGTGTTTGTTAAGTGAAAAATGAAAGAATGAAGGATTTTTAGGCTTATGTATACATGGGCTAACTCATGGGCCTTGGGCTGACCTCTTGGGTCGATTTGGGCCTTTGGGCCGTGAGTCTGGGCCTGGCCCTTTCCAAGGGTTGGGCTCGTGACTCGCTTCTTGATTTCGTGTTACGTTTTTCGCTCGTTTAAACGTTTTTCGCGCGCGTAAAAATTAAATCATTGCTCTGAGAAACCCTGGATTCGTCAACCCCACAAATGAGGCCGAACTTCTCTATTTATAGGGAAACCGAAACTGACCTGCGACACAAGCTCTGTGTCGCACAACCAGTTCATGCGACACAAGCCTTGTGTCGCATAAGCGACACAGGCTCTGTGTCGCCTAAAACAAAACTTGTAATATATAATAATAGACAAAACTTCGTAATTACATACCAAACTATTACAAGCTAAGACCAACTGACAGACATAACAAATATGCATCAACAAACTCCCCCGTGTCTTCAGCTTGGTCTTTAAAAATCTTCACTCAACACCATCCTGCTGGAAATGTGCCACCGGCATGTATTCCCATTTTCAAACAAATCTCAACAATCTTTTGAAACTTCAGAGCCTCTTCTTGATCAATAACATAATGCTGAATCTTGTTGGCATGAAGAACTCTTAAGTCATATTTCGTTAAGTTGATGAGACTAATAGGATCGAATACACGAACGGTTGAACCTCTTAACTGTTGAGAATAGATCCACTCTCCCGGACTCCATTCCTGATCTCTCTCGGTCAGATACTCAATCACAGCTTCACTAGTCTTCGGGTCGTACCACCAATGTCTAAATCTCTTTAACAAATTAAGTGGTAATTTTTCAAGAGGAACCGATTCCAGACTTGCAGCTGGTGGATATTTATATTTCACTATGGGCTCTTGAGTTCTTGGATCTAAGTTCCTCTTGAAACGATAACGAACACCCAGCTCAGGTCTTATCCATGCATAGTGTCTGCTATAGATCTCTCTTCTAAGAACCTTTTGAATGAAAGCGCCTCGAGGATCATTTGTACTATTGACCAATTCTAATTGCGCAAGATGATTAAGTTCAATCTTCGGCAAGGTGCTGATGCAATTGAATCTTGGCCGAAAGTATTGAACACCGTCCCTTCTTTTAATTAGAATGAGAGAGCTCTCAGCATCGAACTTCCAACTGTAAATCAAACCAGTGAAATCTCCTCGTACTTTGTAAGATTTGCAAATATTAGGCGCCACAGTCACAGTATGATAACGCACGATAGGCTTGGATTGTGTTGTTGACAATGATTGTTCATCTTCAGAAGAATCCGATTCAATGATGGGTGCATCTGGATCATATGGTTCTTCTGGTTGCGCTTGATCAGGCTCATGTTGTCTTTCAATAGGAGAATCTTGACGAATTGACTCTTCATATACATCTTCATCTGAAGGTATCTCCGGTTCAGCCTCAACATCCTCAAAGTCATATGATATATCATCATTATTCACCGGATTTATTAAGTTTTGTAGGTATGTGATATTCGCTTCAGAGTAATCTACAGCTAGTGGAACCGGTTGACCTGGAATATTCGCAGAGGATGCAAAGTAATCTAAAAGGATATTTTCATTTATAGAATCATTATTTACATCATCTGTTTGTGTTCCGGCGGAAGTCCTAGTTGTTGTTTCAATGGCACGCAGGCCTGACTCCCCCGAAACCACAGCTAGGGCTTCTAACTCTAAGACGCTAGACTCCAAAACAGGAACCCTCGCCGCTTGCGTCTCTAAAGCCTGAATTTGAGCAGCTTGAGCTTCGAGAACCACAGATTGTGATTGAATTAAAGTGGCTTGGTCTCTTGCTGTTTGCTGCATCTCATCCATACGCCTCAGAAGCTCTTGGATGATCGAAGGCAGAGGTTGAACAGGAACCTCAACACGGGGAATGTCAACCCGTGGCCTGGAAGAAGAAGTAGCAGATTTACGACGTTGAACGACCGGAGGCACCCAATCTGCATCCGTAGATTCTGATTCACGAGGCCTCTTACCCACGTCGGGTCGCACATAAACCATCTCTGCCCTTTTTCGTCTTTGAATACGCTTAAAGCGTCTTATGTCGAAACGACGTATATTCTCCAAGGAAGTTTCGGAAGGGACTATCCGTGGAGAAGTTGGTGGAGTGGAGCCACCATCAGAAGAACTGGCAGCCACGTTTTCTCCTTCAAGATCTTCAACATGACCAAAAGTCTCAATGTCGTCCAAAATTGCCTCTAGCCGAGGATTTTCTTCTTGGACAGGCACATTAACAAAGTTATCCTCTGGCTGAGGCGCAGCAGCAACATCCAGATAATTGTCATCAGCCGGAGGGAGATATCCCTCACTGATGATATGTCCGAATAAAGGGACATCGGCGGGTACCGGAGCTCCTTTAGCGTATTGAGCACAAACAGCAAAAATACGGTTGTTCGTCGGAGTTTGACGGAAGCGATGAGCAGCATTTACCGGAAGCCCCGGAAGCAGATGATTGATCAACAGCTGGATGAAACGCGGGTATAAATTCCATCGGTTTTCCCCCGCGTGGACATTATCCACCATAGCCCGAAAGATGTATCCAGAAAAATTAAAAGGCTTGTTGTAGACCAAAGCAAGCATAGCAGAGGCTGTTGAGCGGCTCATGCCGTCGAAGCCGGCCTTCCTGCTGGACAAGCACACAATTACTATGTGCATGAGATACCTCCAGACCCTTGTGAGATTGGCCTTTCGATATTGATCACGGGGAATGCCCGGATATCCCATACGGTTCATGCCACCATTTATAAATAAATTTGGGAAGAGAACGGGCATGTCTGGATCGTCATTGAGTTGGAAGAAATCACGAATAAGCTGCTCCGAAATAATAATATCTTGGTCAGCAACCTTGGAGAGTAAACGTGTGAATGGCATGTCTGAATTAATGACTGTCGAACTCCAAAAGGAACCAACCAGGTCCTTATAGATAGGAGTAGTAGCTGTGATAGCGGTATAGATGCAGGAACGGCGAAGAAACGCAATCATCGGCCTAAAAGGTGCAGCCGAATCCCGATCATCCTCGAGAAAAGCCACGATGTTATGCCTTGGATCCCAGTCATTCACATTAATATCTGCCATCACTATTAACAAAATAAACATAGCTCGAAAAGCGTTAGCGTTAAAATTCGAAGACAATGTTTTTCAATAAAAATGTCTTATGCGACATAAGGCTTGTGTCGCATTAAGCATGCGACATAGGAAGTTGTGTCGCTAAGAGTATATGCGACACAGAAATTTGTGTCGCAGAATTCAATTTCAATAACAATGCGACACCAGCACTTGTGTCGCTAACAAATTAAGCGACTGCATGGGTTGTGTCGCATTTTCCAATTAGATAGAATTTAAATTGAATTTAGCGACAGAAGCTTTATATCGCAAACCTAGTGTCGCAAGTATAGGCGACACAACGTTTGTGTCGCATAGTACCAATGCGACAGACAAAAATGCGACAAAAATGCCCAACCCAGAAAAACCCAATGATTAAGATTTGGGGGTTTTCGAAATTTTGCACACCAAATGCTGCGCTAAAGTTTTGAGAACACAAAACCATGAGATTTTACATGTTAAACAAAAGTTTTCATGTTCAATTTTACCCAAAACTAAAAACCCTAAAAATGAATATTTCATTCGACGATTAAATCAAAATTAGACGGTGAAAACGGGTAAATGTGGTACCTATAGGTCGAGAAAATTGAGATGAACACGAAACACGGATTGGATTGCAAAGAAACACGGCCGAAGATTGAAAATCAAATTGAAATAACGTCGCAGTGGTTGTGTCGCAGTATTTGTCTTGTGTCGCTATTTGTGTCGCAAAATCGTGTAGCGACTGAGAGGTAGGGTCCGGCTTTTATACCTCAACCCTGTATAGCGACACAAGATGCGACATGGCTTGCGACACAAGAGTTGTGTCGCACCATGGACAGTTTTTGTAGTTTGATTTTATTTTAAAGTTTACATTCGAGAGTCAATTTGATATTATCTCAGAGACTTGGATAAACTAAAGGTAAAACAATAGACTAAAATTATACAGGAAATAAAATACAAACCGTTGATTCGATTTTGCAATCAACGAAAACAAAACGTAAAATCTTTTTGGTGACAAGATTGTTTAGGTCTGCTTTAGGAATCAGATCAGGATAACATGCAATTATTAGGAGTAGTAAGTGTTATTTCGATTATCAGTATGTTTGTCCATTTTAAATTTGCTTAGCATATTTAAATCACCTGTTATAAAGATTAGTTCAGGACGATTATTGATATTTTATCCATCTAAACATTTGAACTTAAGTATAGATGATTTCAACTCATAATGAGATGAACCACTTGTGTTATTATTAGCATGCATATTATATTATATAACTCACATTAAAATATACATTTGAAATCAAAACATGTTAGTAGATTCTATATAGAAGGTGAGGGTATAAACGTATCTTTAGAACTAAGATAGCGGTGACAGGTCTGTACTTTCGTACAACAGAGTCACATAAGCAATAGTTCGGGTTGAACAAACACCAGTCTGAACAATTTAAACTAGAGGGTACAGATCTATACTTTCGTACAACAGAGTACCATAGTTTAACACAAACCAGTACTAGGCAATCTTTTTATAATTCTTCTTGTACATTTGTACATTATATTTTAGAATTTAGATATGCCACGGATACGCAATAATTGTCTATAATTTAACATAGACTACGTACCTAAGTTCTTTTCAAGAATATATTAGATGAAACCAGGTCTGTATTTTCATACAACAGAGGAGACAACTAACATATTCCCCCAGATAACACCATACAAAGACTCTATATTTTAGATCATAACATGTTTATTATCCAAATATTAAGACGAACCGTTAAAATATTTTGGATATTTTTGCCCTTATTTTAACTTAATGTCATACATATTAATATGTCTTTATATAAAATAATATGCATTTTTGAAAGTTATGCAACTTAGTAACTTTAGAACAAATGCCTACCAATACATCATTTGATGAAGCTAATATTTATAAAAGGTATTTCAAGTATGCTAGATAAATCTACTGACACAGCAAACATAAATCTTAAAATTCCATTTTATGCATGTTTCCTGATGTACTATCATTTCCCCAATTGTTTACAGACACAATTCAACGTCTATTTTAACAATGTTGCAACTATTGCATTTCTTTAATACTAACAAGTATAAAGAGTGGCAGTTGCGATTTTTTTTTTTTTTTTTTTTTTTTTTTTTTTTTTTTTTTTGATTTCCAAGTCTAAGGATAATTCTGACCAGAAAGGGAGAGTTAAGCGTTGCCCAGACTCACCATTCCAATCATAGAGACTAGCTCATCAAATCGACTACGAGAGAAAGTTTTTGTGAAAAGATCTGCGTTTTGCTTAAGAGTAGGGATTTGGACAAGGTCAATTAGGTGCTTCTCATAGCAATCCCGTATAAAATGATAACGAATTTCAGTATGCTTTGTTTTTGAATGCTGTACGGGATTGCGTATGATGGATACAGCAGCTGAATTATCAATATGAATAGGAGTAAGAGTTAGAAGTAACCCATAGTCACGTATTTGATGCTGAATCCAGAGAACCTGGGAACAGCAACTGGCAGCAACAATGTATTCTGCTTCAGCAGTTGATGTAGAGACAGTTGTCTGCTTCTTGCGCTGCCACGAGACTAATCGGCATCCTAGAAACTGACATCCTCCAGTTGTGGACTTCGCGTCCACTGAGCAGCCACCATAATCCGAATCTGAAAAAGCAGTTAGAGCAAAATCGTTTTCGTTAGAATACCAGAGACCCAAGGAGGGTCTCCACTTAAGGTAACCTAATATGCGTCTGACAGCCTTTTCATGAGAAGCTTTGGGCTTTGCTTGATATCTAGAACAGATAGACACGGCGAATAATATGTCCGGCCTAGATGCTGTGAGGTACATAAGCGATCCTATCATTGAACGATAGTCACGCTGATTAACATCGTCTTCATCATCAGCAGGTCCAAGTTTGTGACTGATATCAATGGGAGTTCCATAGTGTCTAGCATCGAGCATCTGATATTTTGTCAAGATGTCCTTGACATATTTTGTCTGATGAATATAAATTCCCTTATCAGACTGCTCGACACCAAGAAAGAATTTGAGTTCTCCCATTGCACTCATCTCAAACTTAGACTTCATGACTGTTTCGAAATCTCTGCACAGCACCTCATTGGTCGATCCAAAAATAATATCATCCACGTATACCTGCACAAGCAACAAATCGTTTCCTGTCTTTTTGATAAAAAGAATTGAATCAATCTGCCCACGAGTGTAACCATTGGTGAGCAGGTGTTGAGACAATGTTTCATACCAAGCCCTTGGAGCTTGATGAAGACCATACAATGCTTTATCTAGTTTGTAGACGTAATCAGGATGCACTGAGTCTTCGAAACCAGGAGGCTGTTTCACATAAACCTCTTCGTTGACCTTCCCATACAAAAACGCACTCTTTACATCCAGTTGATAGACACGAAATTTCTTGAATGAAGCGTAAGCAAGAAATATCCGTATTGACTCTAAACGCGCAACCGGAGCAAAAACCTCGTCATAATCTAAACCTTCGATCTGAGTAAAACCTTGAACCACCAGACGAGCTTTATTCTTCACAACTACACCACGGTCATCTTTCTTGACTCGATAAACCCAGCGAGTACCAATCGGATAGAATCTCTGAGGTAGTTGAACCAGCTCCCAAACTTCTAACTTTTTGAACTGTTGGAGCTCCTCTTGCATGGCTTCTACCCAGTGAGAGTCAGTCAATGCTTCCTTAATGTTTTTCGGTTCAATTTGAGGAAAGAAAGCATGACTCCATTTGAGCTAACTGGCACTCTGTTTGCCCTCTGGTTCTAACTCCATCGTGTAAATCACCAATAGTATTATCTACCGGGTGATTCACATTGACACGGCTACTTGGAATCTCTTCGGATTCAATGACAGTTTCCAAATTTGTATAGTCTCCCCCAGAGACTAAAGTCTCTTCAAGTACCTCTGTGACAGGTTCTACTTCACCATCTGATAAAGCTGGCATATCTGGATCTGTATCAGGATCTTGAACTGGTTCAGTAGTTTGAGGAGGAGGTGGTGGTGTTTTTGTAGGAGACTTGGATACATCAGAATATATATCAAGTCCATGAAGCATTGTCACCACCTGTTCAACTTCATCTTCAGCAGGAAGTTTGAAAGAGTCGAACATACTGTCATAGTCGAACAAAAATTCGGGCCCTGAACCTTGTGAAGGTTGAGTATAACGAAGACATGTTACCTCAAAATGTTCCTCCACTCTCTTTGTGACTTTGTTATACACACGCTTATTAGGTGAATTATTTGAAAAACCCAAGAAATAGCCTTCACTCGATTTGCTACCGAATTTAGCCACTCGTTCTTTTGTGTGCATAATCATACAAGGACACCCGAACGGCTCAAGAAACTGTAAATTTGGTTTACGGTTGTTGAAGAGCTCATAACAGGTCTTATTACGTTTCTTAACCATAGACACTCGATTTAGTATGTAGCAAGCGGTGTTGACTGCTTCTGCCCAGAATGTGATAGGCAGTTTTGAATCAGCTAACATAGTCCGAGCAGCTTCAATGAGCGTCCTGTTCTTACGTTCAGCAACTCCATTTTGTTGAGGAGTTCTGGCAGCACTGAATTGATGATCAATGCCTTTCTTTAAACAGAAAAGACCTAGTGTAGAGTTCTTAAATTTCGTACCGTTATCACTTCTCAGTTTCTTGATCTTTAGATTGCACAAATTTTCCAGCTTGTCGAACAAGTAGATAAGGATTTCAGCAGTCTCATCCTAGGAGGCCAAAAAATAAACCCAAGAGAACCTCGAGTAATCATCAGTGACCACCAAACAGTACCATGCTCCACCTATACTTTTCTTGCTCACTGGTCCAAATAAGTCCATGTGCAGTAATTCCAATGGCTTTTCAACAGAGTTGACCAGTTTTGACTTATGGGTCTTCTTGTGCTGTTTCCCTTTTTGGCAGGGAACGCAATGATCATTAAGCCCGAATGATTGCTTCGGTACACCACGCACAAGATCATTTTTAACCAGATAATTCATCTTACGAAAATGCAGATGACCCATTCGTCTGTGCCACAACAAGGATTCTTTTTCATTAGCCTTAGACAGAAAACACGTTTGCTGCTTTGTTTCAACAGTACGCATATCCAGAATGTACGTGTCTCTGTCTCGAGGTGCCCTCAGTAGCACCCACTCCTCGGGAATAACAAATCCCGGCTTCAGAATGCAACACTCACTTTTCGTGAAAACAGTAGTGTATGATTTATCACAAACTTGCGATACACTAAGAAGGTTGTGTTGCAGCTGTTCTACAAAATTAACTTTTTCAAAGCTCACTCTGCCGTTTGAGAGTGTGCCTTGGCCAGAAATTACACCTCCTTTGTCACCAGCAAAAGCAACATATCCCCCATTATACGCATGAACATCGGAAAGCAGGGATATATTGCCGGTCATGTGCCGCGAGCAACCACTATCGATATACCATTTGCTATTTAGGACGGCTTCAGGTTGCTGCAGCACCAAAAACAAAGAAGTTAATTAGTAACGGAGACCCCAGCCTTTACAGACTTGGGGACTCCAGGCGCATCATCCACAATGATCACATCAGTCAAAATTTTGTTTTTAAACATATCAGAAGTATTGATTGATGTGACACTGTTGGATGTAGAATCATTTGATGATTCTTTCACTTTCCAAACTTTTTTAGGTTTGGAAGGTTGCTTGTCAACAACATTGAGCTTAGTAATTGATGATTTGGTTGGCTCAACCTTGCTGATTTTCTTAGCGGGTGAGGGAGAACGTGAACCTTTAACTGAAGAATTTTTAATTTTAGAACTTTTAGGTACACCTTTCCCAGACCGCTTTTTAGCAAGCAACGGACAATCATTTATCAAATGACCTTGTTTCTTGCAGTAGAAACAAGATCTTTTCTCAACAGGTTGTTGAAATTTTGGAACAAACCTATGAGGATGGTTGAAAGAAATATCAAAGGCACATGCACACTTATGTGAGCATGTTGAATTTGACACTTGTTTAGAGAAAACAGTGGATTTAGAAGAAGTTTGATGTTTTTTAATATTTTCTTTGATTTTCAAAATCTTCTTTTCAGGCTCAGCCTTATCTTTGCCTTTTCCACTTAAAGCCATAACTGAAGATTCATTAGTTATAATTACATTGTTTGGCTTTACGTTTTTCTTTTCAACCTTTGAGTACTCCTCTTTGGTTATATCCTCAATTTTAACACTCTCCTTTAAAATAACAGGAGAATCACTCGAAGCCTTGTTTACAACAGGCTCACAAACATCAGAAGGTTTAACTGACTCAGCCTTTACACACACTGTAACTGATTCAACGGATTTAACCTCTTGAGCCTTAACAATCTCAGGCTCACTAGGTTTTGCCTTAACAGGTTCAAGCTCACTAGTGCAGGGTTGATCGTCAGTTACTTTAACTTCTTCAGCCTGATTTTTCACAGGCTTACTTATTTTGACAGGAGCAAATTTCACAGGATTTATTGCCGTCTTTGAAAAATTAGGCATAAATTCAGTGATGTCATCCTTAGCAGGCATGGGAAAATAATTTTTAGGAGGCGGAACTTAATGAAAGCCAAGTCCAGCCTTGCTTTTCGTATCACTTCTTTGTGCCTGAAGGATCTCATCAAAGACTAGAGAGGAAGTTGAAAAGTTAGATAATTTTCTGTTCAACTCAAGAACTTCAGCCTGAGAATCAGCAACTTGTTTCTTTACGAAGGAAAGCATATTAACATAACTTCCTATTTCATGTTGCTGTTCAAAATTTTTGGCTTTCAGCTCTTTCTTTTCTTCAAAAATAGCTTTTAGCTTTTTATCACAAACCTTATCATTATCTTTTAACATATTATTTGAAGCAGTAAATTGTTCTATGTTAGCGATAAGACGTTCATTTTCCTCTTTTAACCTGTTCACTTGTCCTGTCAAATGAATGCATGAAATACAAGACAAAGGTTCATTATCAACCTCATGAATGTTGGCCATGAAAGCTTTGTTCTGTTGGTCATCATCAGCTTGTTCTGACCAGTCAAACGCTTAATCTGACAACATTAAGGCAGCCGATACCATTGCCTTTTCTTCAGCTTTAGCCTTCTCTGTAGTGTTGTTCTGAGAAGGCCTTGTGAAACCAGAGGAGGGCTGTCGTGTTTCATATTCACGAGCAAAGTGTCCATAGTTGTGACACTTATAGCATTTAACCTTGCTCTTGTTGAATCCCAGACCCTTATCATTCGGGTCCTCCAGCGATCTCTTTCCTGTTTTCTTAAAATAGGTCTTGGCTCTATGAGTAAGCATAGCCAAGTTCCACCTTAAGTCCATTCGTTCCAGTTCGTCATCATCTATTTGACGAAAATCTTCCTCTGTCAGATCCATGGAACCAGCTTTCTTGCAGAGAAAGTCATCATAGGCGGATAGCAATGCCAAAAAAAGTGCAGCATGATCTTGTGTAGCTGCAGGAATAGGCCCTTGATGACTTGGTGGTTGAAAGTAAGAACCACCAGAAGAAGCACTTGGTTGCTGACTTGAAGAGCCACCAGTTCCACCAGCCAAGAATGCTGAGCCAGATGTTCCAGTTGATGAAACATCCACTCCGTAGATCTTAGGGTTTTGGACATTTGCAGTAGCTTTTGTTTCCTTCTTTTGCATGTCCAAAAGATCAGCTTCTAGCTGACCAATAAGGTCATCAAGAGACATATTCAAAATGTCTGGATCCTTTTCCATCATTAAAACTCTTGTATCCCATTTATCAGGTAGAGATTCAAGAAGTTTTTTATTTATTTCAGTTTTGTCCAGAGTTATTCCCCCTTCTATTAACTCACTAACCAACTCTGAGTATCTAGAAAACAAGTCAGAAAGAGACTCGTTTGGAAGAATATCGAATACGTCATACTGCTTCTTGACTAAACGCAACTTATTCTGTTTATATTGTTCACTACCGCCACATCTTTTCTCAAATGCCTTCCATAAATCATACGCAATTTCCAAATGTCGAAATTGCTTGAGGATTGACGGTGGTAATGCCATGGTAATTGCAGAATGAGCCTTTTTATCATTTTCAAAGGCTTTGCGTTCCTCAGGAGTCATTGATTTAATTGGTTTTAATGGTGCAGAACCAGTATACACTCCCGGACTGACAGGACGTTCGTATCTTTCAGTCAAAGCAACCCACATTTCGGGATCATTAAAAGAAACAAACGCTTCAAAGCGTTGACGCCAATACACATAATCCATCCCTACATTATACATAGGTGGTTTATTCGTACTTCCAACTTCAGAGTTCTGCTTGAGTAGATCTCCAACTCGTTGTAATGAAGAAGATGCCATTTTGATAACCTGCAAAACAAAACACACAAAGAACAAACAAAACTGTTATGCGACACAAGGGTTGTGTTGGGATAAACTGATTTCGGTTTGGATTACCACTGTTAATTAAGTCTGAAGAGATCAAAAGGTTATCACTGAAGATTACCACTGATAGTGAAGAATTACCACTGAAGACTAACATGGTTACCACTGATTGTTGAAGATTAACACTGGTCGAAGATTACAACTGTTTGAAGAACTGAAGGTTAACACTGCTACGTAGATTACAACTGTTAGTTGATTTTGTAAGTAGTTTCCACTGTTTATGTAATTAAGACTGTTAGTGTATATAAGTGGTTAACACTGTTAGCTGTTTATACTTGGACTTGCACAAATGAAGCAGTTACCACTGATGGAAGTTTGTTTCCACTGAATGTTCGAATGTGGTAGTTAACAATGTTTATGACTTTGTGATAAGAATGAGTTTGTTATGGAAGTTATCTAATTCCATAATAATAGGAGATTGTATAGGACTCTATGTGTTATAAATAGAGATCCTTAGAACCTAAATCAAGATACGAAAATTAGTGAATAGAATAGCGCAGCTTCAAGGTGTAAACCCTAATACAAAAGTGTATTCGTCTTATTCATATTAATAAGATTGACGCTTTGATTTTAATATTTGTGTTTCGTTATTTATTATTCTAAATATTTATCTTTGATCTTTCTAATATTATTGAGTGTTATTCCGCAACTTCTCAGTAATAATTCAAAGCTTGTTTAAGTTATATTTGAATTGAAGGAAATCGGGACTGACAAGTTGTGTCTCTAAGTCAACTGGCGACACAAAGGATGTGTCGCAAAGAGATTAGTAACAGTTAAACAGGCGACACAAGGTTTGTGTCGCAAACTTTTATGTCGCAATATTAACTTGTGTCGCAGAGTTTGTGTCGTAACTTTCAAATTTGTGTTGCTATCTGGTGTCGCTTAAAACCTACGCGCGACAGAAAATTGTGTCGCAAAAACCCTAAAAGCGACAAAGGTTTTGTGTCGCAGAAACCCTAAATGCGATAGAGGCTGTGTCGCTGCTTGTGTCGCAATGTCGAGAAGAGCTGCGGCAGAGAACTCTAAAATTCGCAAACTTCCGTAACCCTAACGAAAAACCACGAACAATGGACGAATGTAATCACCAAAAACTTCCAGAAAGTTTAGAATATTTATCCTTAACCCGAAATGCAAAGAATTAATTCCAAAAACTAGTCGTTTTTTAACCGAAAACACGTACTAACACGATCCGATAACACCAAATCCGTAGATTATGGCTCTGATACCACTTGTAGGTTCCCTTGTCTTGGACCTAACCGGATCAACACAAACAATCGAGAGGCGGAATTCAAACGATTGTATAAAGTACGTAAAACACAAACGAATCA
Source organism: Gnaphalium uliginosum (assembly GCA_963930675.1). Lineage (NCBI taxonomy): Eukaryota > Viridiplantae > Streptophyta > Magnoliopsida > Asterales > Asteraceae > Gnaphalium > Gnaphalium uliginosum. The sequence goes on from OZ005685.1 coordinate 46,481, forward strand.
AACGCAAATCGAATGTATATTAATATGATAACCGATTAGCTTGAATACACTTGAAATGCTTTACAATTGCTCTGAGAAACCCTGGATTCGTCAACCCCACAAATGAGGCCGAACTTTTCTATTTATAGGGAAACCGAAACTGACCTGCGACACAAGCTCTGTGTCGCACAGCCAGTTCATGCGACACAAGCCTTGTGTCGCATAAGCGACACAGGCTCTGTGTAGCCTAAAACAAAACTTGTAATATATAATAATAGACAAAACTCCGTAATTACATACCAAACTATTACAAGCTAAGACCAACTGACAGACATAACAAATATGCATCAAAAAACTCCCCCGTGTCTTCAGCTTGGTCTTTAAAAATCTTCACTCAACACCATCCTGCTGGAAATGTGCCACCGGCATGTATTCCCATTTTCAAACAAATCTCAACAATCTTTTGAAACTTCAGAGCCTCTTCTTGATCAATAACATAATGCTGAATCTTGTTGGCATGAAGAACTCTTAAGTCATATTTCGTTAAGTTGATGAGACTAATAGGATCGAATACACGAACGGTTGAACCTCTTAACTGTTGAGAATAGATCCACTCTCCCGGACTCCATTCCTGATCTCTCTCGGTCAGATACTCAATCACAGCTTCACTAGTCTTCGGGTTGTACCACCAATGTCTAAATCTCTTTAACAAATTAAGTGGTAATTTTTCAAGAGGAACCGATTTCAGACTTGCAGCTGGTGGATATTTATATTTCACTATGGGCTCTTGAGTTCTTGGATCTAACTTCCTCTTGAAACGATAACGAACACCCAGCTCGGGTCTTATCCATGCATAGTGTCTGCTATAGATCTCTCTTCTAAGAACCTTTTGAATGAAAGCGCCTCGAGGATCATTTGTATTATTGACCAATTCTAATTGCGCAAGACGATTAAGTTCAATCTTCGGCAAGGTGCTGATGCAATTGAATCTTGGCCGAAAGTATACCACTTGTAAGTTCCCTTGTCTTGGACCTAACCGGATCAACACAAACAATCGAGAGGCGGAATTCAAACGATTGTATAAAGTACGTAAAACACAAACGAATCAAACGCAAATCGAATGTATATTAATATGATAACCGATTAGCTTGAATACACTTGAAATGCTTTACAATTGCTCTGAGAAACCCTGGATTCGTCAACCCCACAAATGAGGCCGAACTTCTCTATTTATAGGGAAACCGAAACTGACTTGCGACACAAGCTCTGTGTCGCACAGCCAGTTCATGCGACACAAGCCTTGTGTCGCATAAGCGACACAGCTGTGTCGCCTAAAACAAAACTTGTAATATATAATAATAGACAAAACTCCGTAATTACATACCAAACTATTACAAGCTAAGACCAACTGACAGACATAACAAATATGCATCAACAAAGCTCACTAGTTTAATACGTGAGGTATTACGAATTTTGTAATTATGTACGATTACATGAAAACAATCGGGTGTAGCCCGACAATTACATGATCGTTGGTGATACGAATTTTATAAATAATGTAAAACTATTATAATAGTAGTTATTTACTTGAAAACATTATGCTAAAAAGATGAAGCATAACGATTAAACAAAAATGTTATACGTTTTATATAAAACGTACTGAACACAAAATAACGCCCGAATTGCGCCCGACAACCGAACGAAGCTCGAATCATATTTCAATAACTTAAAATGAAGTATTTTAAATAAAACTTCAATCAAAACTTACGCGAATAAATCGTTAATGAAAAACTTCAATAATAAACATTTAACGTTTAAACGAACGTGTAAACGGGCACCACACGTAACATAAATTGGAGAACTAATTTAACACACCCACATGGGGTGGGACCCACATAAAAATCTCCCAAGATCATGCATGCCTTTCCCCACCTCTCTTTCCTTTTCTTATACTCAAACTCTTTGGTCACTTACACACACAAACACTTACACCAAAGAGCCACCATAAACCGCCACGAAGATCTTCAAGAAAAATCGCAAGGAAACGAGCACAACGTCTATTTCTTCTTCTCTACAACTAAACACCTTTGTAAGAACTTCCATCCTCTTCTATTTTACTTGAAAAATATGTAAAAACATGTTAAGAGTTCACTCTCTAAAGATCATGCAAAAATATACACCAAAAACGTTTTTATACAACCAAACAAGCAAAAAGTACAACATGCAATCCTGTCCGAAAATTAGTACGACTTTATCCTAAAAGTTTCGTATTCAAAACTTAACCAAAATGGTCGGTTCAAGAGCCTAAACTTAAGTTCAAGATGTTAGCTGTCGCACCCCCAAGACACGTGGCAGCGGAAGGTAGGTTGTTGCGTTGAGGGCGCCGACCAAATCAAATATCACAACACAAGATTACGGCAAACGACCTCTAAATGAGACGTTTGAAAAATGTTTATATTCGCAAAACCTAATTGTTTTCAGCAGTTATACAAATTCCATGGAGTTCGCATCCCTTAAGTAGAGATACATAAGTAATGATAATACAAAATATATTAAATGCAATGTAATCTCTTGTTGTTCGGAAATATATGCGACTCGAGCTACGCTATCCAAAGGCGTCCTACTGCTGCGGATTACCTGAGAAATACATACTAAAAGGTCAACATAAAGTTGGTCAGTTCATAGGTTTGTAAACAGTTGTCATCAGTATGATCCACAAGATTTCAAGTTGTATCATTCAAAAATGATGTCACACCCCCAAATTCATGATTTATGTTTATCAGGTGGTTTGCGGAAGCATTAGTTCGAGTGGGGGCGTCGACGTAAACTTTGGACATTCATACATATCAGAGCATATGATTATCGCAGAACATATGTATTAAGATGCCATAACTAATTGTTTACAAAAGTTTACGATTCATCGAATCGTAAAAGTAGAAATGTAGTTTAAGGTATACAAAAGAAAATCTCATTGGCTTCAAAAGATGGCATCCTAAATTCTTCGTGGGTCGCCTAGTTTCATAAATATGCATGCAGTCTCACATGTGCAGCTAATTCCCTGAAAAACATAGTAAAAAGTCAACAAAATTGTTGAGTGAATTCACAGGTTTTATGTTTGCAAGTATAGTTTGATAAACCAAAGTTGTTTGTAAATCGTTGTTGCCATAACATTCAAGACGTGGTTTCGTTGGGATGTTACCCCAAAATACAGTTTAGTTGGGATGTTACCCAAAACACAGTTTGAAAATACGTTGCTGGTCGTTCTCCAGCGTTTTCAAAATAGTACCGGTCGTTCTCCAGTTTAACACGGCCGGTCGTTCTCCGGCCTATAACATGCTGGTCGTTCTCCAGCGAATCACAATACCGGTCGTTCTCCGGTTTATTACGTACTGGTCGTTCTCCAGTAAAACACTACCGGTCGTTCTCCGGTTTATCACAATGCTGGTCGTTCTCCAGCGTATCAAAAGTTACCGGTCGTTCTCCGGTTTATCACAAGTAGTAAAACGTTTTTGTAAACAGTTCGTATAAAAGTTTGAAACTCATTTCATAGTTGCACAATAGTATGAATACGATCATAAACAGTTGTATAAAAGCATTGAAAGCAATTATATAATAGTGGTAGATTATGGCAAATAGTAAAACAGTAACTATGTTTTTCACCCCTGTTGGAAAGCATGTAAAAGCGGTAAAAGTAGGGGCTGTGAACTCACCTCGTGAGCTAAATACGTGAGTGCTAGCAAAGCGTGTGTCCAAGTAAAGTCCCTAACGTCCTAAACGCATGATATTATAAGTATATGTAAGTGGATGTTTTAGTAGACCATCCATGCTAGTGTTCACTCAACTAGAAATGTTCAATTGTTCGGTTATCGTTTGTGTTTAGAAAACATGTTCGGCCCGTTGGTGACGTTTTGTAATAATAATTCCCGAAGACATTATTATTATGTTTTGTTTCGAACTAAAATATTTGGGGTTCGTTCTCGGTTTTAAAACTAAATTTTGAATATGTCGGTTTACGTTTAACATACGAACCATATTCATTGACTTTGGTCAAACCAACTCGGTTTGACCCGAAACTTTTACACAACTCTTAAATATGTTTAAATGTCACAAAAAGTCAGTTTTTCCATTTTTTGCAAGTCCACATGTATTGGTTTTTATTTTTATACCAAAACAGTCCACATTCAATATTTTCCACAAAATGTACATTTTTGTTGGCTCGATTTCAAAAATCATAAATCCGAAATAACATATAAGAAAAATCACAGAGGTTTCCCTATGTCTTGACTACTTCCAGTAATTTTTCTAGAATTTTTAGGCAAGTCTAAGTATTTTTAAATATTACGTTTGTCCTCTGAGGTCCAAAATTGACCAATCTGGACACATGCAACAAGATCTAATTTCTGGGCAAAATCTATGCATTTTCAGAGAAAGTTATCTAAACGACATTTGTACCTAACAAAATTTGTGAGATTTTGGCGGTGGTTTCAAGTCATTTGGAGATGTATATCTCGAGTTATGGTTAAAACCCCAGGAGTCATTTTCTGACTTTTTTGGGCAGATTATACCTGTTTTCTTACAAAAATTATTTAAAATAGTAAACGAACTCCAAAAATTATAAAACCAGTTGGAAATGAAAGCTAACTTCTTGAACTTGAGTTTTCTCTTTTGAATCATCCATTTTCATTAAGTTTTGAGTGAGAAACACTTAGGTGAATTTCGGAGTATTTTCTGGACAGAAAATGCATGTTGCATTTTTGTAAGTTGATGATGATGAAAAACGTTTTTAGCATGGTTTTTTTGGACATGAATCTTTTGAGTGAACATTTTAACATGTTATTCAAGTATTTTAGAGGTAGAAAAGATTTTCTTACAATAAAAATGGAAGAAGGAAAATAAGATGGTGTTGTAGAGCTTGAATCCTTGTAAAATCCTTGATCTTCCTTGTAAAATGGTGAAGATTCTTGGTTGTATTTCTTGATGAATGTAGATGTGTTTGAGCAGATTTTTAGAGTGAGAAAGTGCAGATTTTAGTGAGAGGTTGGAGAGTTTGGGAGTGATGAGAGAAAAAGATTTGCATGAATGGTGAATGGGTTTAGGGAGAAGAAAGAAATGAGTGGTTTTTGCATGAAGTGTGCACATGGGGAGGAGGAAAGGGGGTGGCACATGGGGGCAGATTTTTGAGGTGGGTCCCACCATGTGGGTGTGTTAAATTAATTCTCCAATTTGCGTTACGCGCGGTGTTCGTTTACCCGTTCGTTTCGTCGTTCGTTTAGACGTTAAACGTTTATTATTCAAGTTTTTCGTTAACGATTTATTCGTATAAGTTTTGGTTGAATTTTTATTTAAAACACTTCATTTTAAGTTATTGAAATATGTTTCGGGCTTCGTTCGGTTGTTGGGCGCGATTCGCGCGTTTTTGTCGCGTACGGCACGTTTTATTTGAAACGTAAAACGTTTGTATATTATTGTACTATAATAATACAATGTAAATAAATACTATTTAATTATAAAATAGATTTACGTTATTTAGAAAAATATTTTCACCAACGATTGTATATTTTTGTCGGACTCGTTCCTATAGTTTCGTGCGTTTTTATAACTAACTACGAAAATAGTAATACTTTACGTATTAAAATTGTTGGGCTTTGCTAGACTTATCTCATAAAAATAGTGTGAATTCTCTTAAGTAGGGAATTAGCCTAAGACATGCACGTGATTAATGTTCGTAATTACACCGAAATTTGAGGGGTGTCACAAATGATAGTTTAAAAAGTATCGCCTACAGCGATAAAAGTATTGCACGAATGCAATATGTGTATACCATTTGCCATGAGTCTCATAGTTCGAGCTTAACGTTGTTTGCCTCCGGTAAGTGTATAATCCGGCACACTTCTAATTCACAAATAAAATTGCGTCCGTGGGTTGACTAGCGCGACTAGCCCGGACGGGGTTTGTCAAACCCCGATAGATCTATCCAATAATATTCACGCACAAATTTTAACGAACTATGATGGGTAGAGGACTTTAGCGGATTAAATCGGGTCTCATGCAATCCGTATAAAAAGTTGTTATCAGAACTTGTGATCATAAAAACAGTTTCTATAAAACAATTGTATGTATTCTCACCCCAGTTAGAAAACAGTAAAAAGGGGCTATGAAACTCACATGAGTTTAGCAAGTAGCAAGCAATAATCAAATAGCAAGCAATGTGTTCCAAGTTGCAACCTTCTAACGTCCTAAACGTATAAGGTTGTGTAAGTAGATCTCAAAAGATCATCTATGTATGTGGAGGGTTAATGTCCACTTAAGTAAATCGTGTAGGTGGAGGGTTAATGTCCACCTAAGCTAGTTCACTCAATTAGAAATGTCCAATTGTTCGGTTATCGTTGGTGTTTAGAAAACATGTACGGCCCGTTGGTGATATTTTGTGAAAACAATAATTTGATTAATTACGTTAAGCGACATAGAGGTTAGTGTCGCAGGTTACTGCGACACTCGAGGTGGTAGCGACATTGTCTTAGTGTCGCTGGTTTATACTGTTTGGTCTAGAGGTAGCGACACAAGGGTTGGTGTCGCTAGTTAATACTGTTTGTAGCGACACAGGAGTTGGTGTCGCAGGTTACCACTGTTTGTTTAAAAAAAAATAGCGACACGGAGGTTAGTGTCGCACCCAATTTGGGCCAGGTGCGACACTAAGGTTCTGTTATGTTTTTCAAGTTCGGGAAAGTGGTCAAATGTGCTCGGTTTGACCCGAAACTTTTACATGACTCTTAAATATGTCTAAGGGTTGTAAAAATTTAGTTCTACCATTTTTATTAAGTTCACAAGTGTTGGTTTTTATTTTTGTGCAAAATCAGTCCACCTTCTATATTTCCAGAAATGTACATTTTTGTTGGCTCGATTTCAAAAATCATAATTCCGAAATAAACTTCAAGAAAAATCACAGAGGTTCCACTATGTCTTGACTACTTTCAGTAATTTTTCTAGAATTTTTAAACAAGTCTAAGTATTTTTTAATATTACGTTTGTCCTCTGAGGTCCAAAATTGACCAATCTGGACACATGCAACAAGATCTAATTTCTGGGCAAAATCTACACATTTTCAGAGAAAGTTATATAAACGAAATTTGTTCCTAACAAAATTTGTGAACTTTTGGCGGTGGTTTCAAGTCATTTGAAGATGTATATCTCGAGTTATGGTAAAAACCCCAGGAGTCATTTTCTGACTTTTCTGGGCAGATTATACCTGTCTTCTTACAAAAATTATTTAAAATAGTAAACGGACTCCAAAAATTATGAAACCGGTTGGAAATGAAAGCTAACTTCTTGAACTTAAGTTTTCTCTTTTGAATCATCCGTTTTCATTAAATTTTGAGTGAGAAACACTCAGGTGAATTTCGGAGTATTTTCTGGACAGAAAATGCATGTTGTATTTTTGTGTGTTGTGGATGATGAAAAACGTTTTTAACATGGTTTTTGGACATGAATCTTTTGAGTGAACATTTTAACATGTTATAAGAGCATTAAAAAGAAGAGAATGTCCTCACAATGGTGTTTTTGAAGATGCGTGGACAGAAATGAGATGAGAATGACTTGAAGCTTCCTTTTCTTGAAAAATCTTGTAAAATGATGTAGTATTTGGGTGGTGGTTCTTGGTGGTGGTGTGGTGATTTGTGGTGGTTGTAGGGAGGTAAATCTCCAGATTTTAGAGAGAGGAAGTTTAGATAGAAGTTAGAGAGAGTTTGGGAGAAAAGAGAGTGAAATGCATGAAGTGTGAATGGAGGTTGTGATGATATTGCATGTATGCATGAATTTTGTATGGATTCTTGGGGGTGGTGGCACATGGCAGATTTTTGGGGCCCACGGGGGGTGGGTTTTGTGATTTTTAAATTCTTGTTTTCCAGACTGTGTTGCGTGCTGTGATCGTTTACCCGATTTTCGTGTTAAATCGTTAAATCGCCTAACGTTTCTTTGAGTTGTTTTTAACTAACGACCGGATTGGGTTATTTTTTTTATTTTTTTTGATTGAATTATAATTAAAATACTTTATTTTGATTTAATAAAAATATTTATTGACCTTTGTTTGGTTGCCAAATTCGATTCGCGCGTTTTCGTTGCGTTTGTTACGTTTTAAGCAAAACGTCTAGGTTTTTCGTATATTATTATTTAATAACAATAATATAGGGTAAATAATTACTATTTAATTTATAAAATAGGTTTACATTATTTATGAAAAGTTATCACCAATGCCGTATAGATTGTCGGACCTCGTCCGGTTGTTTCGCGTAATTACAAATAATCACATAAGCGTAAATAAACATATACAAGTAGTTACAAGTATTTAGCCTAATCAAATACTAAATACACGTAATTATGGTTCTAGCTTAAGGTAATCATTACCCTAAAGTGTCGGGTGTCACATTCTCCCCTTGTTAGAGGAATTTCGTCCCGAAATTAGCTTGTTGTCGTGGTCTGTGTGGCATCTAAAAATAGATGTGGGTATTTCAGCCGTATCTGGTCTTCCCGTTCCCACGTGAATTCAGGACCGCGCCTGGAATTCCACCGGACTTTAATGATGGGAATACGACTCTGTTTCAAGCGTTTGACTCACGGTCCATGATCTCTACGGGTTTCTCGACGAAATGAAGTTTGTCATCAATGTGGATTTCGTCGAGCGGAATTACAAGTGTCTCATCAGACAGACATTTCTTCAAGTTGGAAATGTGAAAGGTGTTGTGCACGCTACTGAGTTGTGGTGGTAGCTGCAGTCGATACGCCACTGGACCGATTCTTTCCAGAATTTCGAAAGGTCCGATGTACCTGGGGTTCAGTTTACCGCGTTTGCCAAAACGAATGACACCTCTCCAAGGTGACACTTTCAAAAGTACTTTGTCCCCAACTTGGAACTCCAGTGGTTTGCGTCTCATGTCAGCGTAACTCTTTTGACGATCACGAGCGGCTTTTAGTCGGTTTTGAATGGTTACGATTTTCTCGGTCGTTTCATGAATGATTTCGGGACCGGTGAGTTGGCTATCGCCCACTTCGGTCCAGCAAATAGGTGATCGGCACTTTCTTCCGTAAAGTGCTTCGAAAGGTGCAGCATTAATGCTTGTGTGATAACTGTTATTGTACGAAAACTCACACAAGGGTAGGTGGTTTTCCCAACTGTTTCCGAAGTCAACTACGCAAGCACGTAGCATGTCTTCCAAGGTTTGGATGGTTCGTTCACTCTGACCATCGGTTTGGGGGTGATATGCAGTGCTCAGATCAAGACGAGTACCGAGAGCTTTTTGAAGTGTTTGCCAAAAACGAGAGGTGAAGTAACCCGGAGGGTTATTTGTTCCCATTTCCACTGAGGTATTTCGGGTTGTTGAAGTAACCCGGAGGGTTTTTGATATTCGGCCTTTACCTTGGAACAGGTTAAACGTTTGCTAACATAAGTGGCTATGTCAGCTTTCATATTGGGCCACCAATATCGTTGTTTGAGATCGTGATACATTTTGTCTGAACCAAGATGAATAGAGTATCGGGATTTGTGAGCTTCATCCATCACCAAATCTCGTAGGTTCCCAAAGCTTGGTAACCAGATTCGGTTGGAGAAGTATCGGGTTCCGTCGGATTTGGTTTCAAATTGTTTATCCATGCCTCGCAAGGCTTCGTTTTTAACATTTTCTTCGTTGAGTGCATCGAGTTGGGCGGAGAGGATTTGGGTAGTTAGGTTGTTGTGAACGGTTAGACCAAGGGCTCGAACTCGAAGAGGTTTTACTCGTTCTTTTCGACTTAGGGCATCAGCAACAACATTTGCCTTACCCGGGTGGTATCGGATTTCGCAGTCGTAGTCACTAAGTAACTCGACCCAACGACGTTGTCTCATGTTTAATTCCTTCTGATCGAAAATGTGTTGAAGGCTTTTGTGGTCGGTGTAGATGGTGCACTTGGTGCCATACAAGTAGTGTCTCCAGATTTTGAGCGCGAAAACTACGGCTCCTAATTCGAGATCGTGAGCTGAATAGTTCTTTTCGAGGATTTTCAGTTGGCGTGAGGCATATGCGATGACTTTATCGTGTTGCATCAACACACAACCAAGTCCTTGGGCTGAGGCGTCGCAGTAAACTATGAAGTTATCGCTGCCCTCTGGTAAGGACAAGATTGGTGCACTGCAAAGTTTTTGTTTCAAGAGTTGGAAGGCAGATTCTTGTTTGTCGGTCCAATCGAATTTCTTATCTTTTTGAGTCAGGCTGGTTAGTGGTTGGGCTATTTTGGAGAAATTCTCAATTAATCGCCGATAGTATCCAGCGAGACCTAAGAATTGACGTACTTCGGTGGGAGTGGTAGGTGCTTGCCAGCACTTGATGGCTTCAATCTTGGCTGGATCAACATGTATGCCTTGACTGTCAACGACATGTCCTAGGAACTGTACTGTTCGCATCCAGAACTCACACTTAGAGAACTTGGCGTATAACTCTTCGTGTCTAAGTAATTCCAAGATAGTTTTCAGGTGTTGGCCATGTTCGGCTTCGTCGCGGGAGTAGATTAAGATATCGTCGATGAATACAATGACAAACTTGTCAAGGTATGGTTTGCACACCCGATTCATAAGATCCATGAATACTGCCGGTGCGTTGGTTAAGCCGAATGGCATCACTTGGAATTCGTAAAGCCCATAGCGAGTTCTAAAGGCTGTTTTAGGAATGTCGACGTCTCGAACTCGGAGTTAGTGATAACCGGACCGTAGATCGATCTTTGAGTAAAAGCTCGACCCTTGGAGTTGATCAAACAGGTCATCGATTCTTGGAAGAGGGTATCGATTCTTAATGGTTAGTTTGTTCAGTTCATGATAATCGATACACATTTGGAAAGATCCGTCTTTCTTTTTCACGAAAAGGACCGGAGCTCCCCAAGGTGAAGAACTCGGTCGAATGAATCCTTTGTCCAGGAGTTCCTGTATGTTGAGACATGTTTTGTGACAACAGATCTAGCTTGTAATAGACTTTTGGTAATTGTAATCAAGTTGGTACATTGGTTTTGAATTGTAAATGAAATATATTGCTTGGTAAACATTTTAGAGTTAAATATCAAAATGCTGAAAAATGTTGACCAAGGTTGACCGCGAACCGAGTCAGTTCGCAGGACAAAATTGGGCTGCGAACCGAGTCAGTTCGCAGGACAAAAATGGCCTGCGAACCGAGTCAGTTCGCTGGGCCAATATGGGCTGCGAACTGAGTCAGTTCGCAGAGCCCAGTGACCTGCGAACCGAGACGAGTATAAGTGTAAATTAGGTTTTAAACCTAATAGACTTTTGCCACTTTCCACATCCAGACGACCTGCGATTCCAGAGACTTCTTCAACATTCTAAAGGCTAGGTATTGATCGTTAACATTCGTTATAATCGATACGAAGCAATTAGACAATTGATTTGCTAATATATTGCGAAAGAATTCGTTATAGACCCTATAACTAGTATTGAGGGATTCCGCACCTTAATACCGTAGATAACCTCGTTATCGATCCGCCACAACCGGACTTACAATTGGTATCAGAGCCTACGGCTAAATACGCGTAGGTTCGAGGTTATTCGGGTTAATAACGTGTGATTCTGGTTGTTTTTAGTGCATTACGTACTTATTTACGACCAAAATCACTCTCTGGACGTTTTTAGTTTTGTTTACGATCGAAAACTTTAAGTTTTAAATCGTAAAAATAACTAAAATTTTCATTTTTTGAATTTTCAGCCGTTTCGCGAACTGAGATTAGGGTTTCTGCGAACCGAGATCACTTGCGAACCGAACCGAGTTTGCGAACCGAACTGAGAGTCGCGAACTGAGATTTGCGAACTGAGTTGAGTTTTCTGCGAACTGAGTTCTTGCGAACTGAGTTTCTGCGAACCGAACCGAGTTCTCGCGAACTGAGTTTCTGCGAACCGAACCGAGATTGCAAACCGAACCGAGTTCTCGCGAACTGAGTTGAGTTCTCCGAACCGAACCGAGACTGCGAACTGAGTTCCTGTGAACTGAAATTTTTGAGTTTTTTGAAATTTCTGATGTGTCTGAGACACAGATGGTTGTTCATAAGGATCCATCATCCGATGTCAGTACGAACACACCATTACCTAAAGTACGTTTTGTCTCGAGTGGAATGATGGTTGGTACTGATATAAATGATGAGATTATTAAGGAACAAGAAAATACACCTTTAGTGTCTAAAACTGAGGCTGAAAACGAAAAGGCAAAAGTGGTTAAGTCACGTAAGCAGATAGTGCTTCAAATGTCACCAAAAGGGGCATGTGACTTCTTGTTGTCCTAACAAGAAGTTGGAAGAATCACATAAGCTCGTGAATAACCATGAGACACCGAAAGTCTCTAGTTCAAATGTAGATAGGTTAGGTATCAAATCGGGATTTGATAATAAACCTGTAAACATTCTGAAAAGAGATGTTCCTCATAGTGTCTCTCCACCTAAACCTAAACGGCCTTATACTCTAAATGACAATAAGCCTAGAGATAAGACACCATCGAGATTTAGGACTCCAAGTAGAAACCACAGTCAATTTGAAAGTGGTTCTACTTCACGTACACATAGAGTTGATCATGTGCCTAAGAGGTTTTCTACTCACTCTCCTCAGAGGCATAAGACTTCAGATCATCAACAACCTCCAACTTCTTTACCAGTTACCAAGACTATTGACGATAATAGTTATGGTTACTTTAAAGAGATTCAGATTGTTGATGATAAGGGACAAACCAAGACGTAATGGCTTGGGTCCCTCTTGAGAACTGATTGTGTGCAACTTGTTATGTGCATGAGCAGACTGTGAACAAGGACAGTTGGTGGTATGTAGACAGTGGATGCTCTAGGCACATGACCGGTGAAAGAAGTCTACTGAAGGACTTCAAAGGTGGAATGAAACAGCGAGTTCCAACTTCTTTACCAGTTACCAAGACTATTTTGCTGTACATTTCAATGAGACAGAAGCCTTAGTCCTGAAGCCGGGTTTCACCATCCCAGAAAATTGGATATTAATGAGGGCTCCAAGGAAGAAGGACATCTATGCCATCAACATGGGTGTTCCTAATACTTCAATGGAATCTACATGTCTTTTATCCAAGGCTTCTGAAGCAGACGCACTCGTATGGCATAGGAGAATGGCTCACCTGAACTTTCGTAAAATGAACTATATAACCAAGAATGGTTTAGTTCTGGGTGTACCACAAAAACGTTTCGAGTCTGAAGACAAGTGTGTTCCTTGCATGAAAGGAAAGCAACATAAAAAACCACACAGGTCTAAGACTGAAAACTCAATCTCCTCGCCATTTGAATTGCTACATATGGATCTCTTCGGCCCAATAAGCAAAAGAAGCATAGGTGGCAAATGGTATTGTTTAGTTGTCACAGATGATTTCTCTAGATTTTCTTGGGTATTCTTTTTGGGATCTAAGGATGAAACTCCAGGTATTCTTATGGAGTTCCTAGATCTAATAGAGAATGTCTATAGAACACGAATTAAGAGAATTCGTAGTGACAATGGAACAGAGTTCAAGAATTCAACGTTCAATGTCTATTGCTTAAGCAAAGGGATACATCATCAATTCAGTGCACCGTATGAACCACAACAAAACGGTGTTGCTGAAAGGAAAAATAGAACGTTGATTGAAGGAGCTAGAACAATGCTTGCAGATTCAAGGCTTCCTTCATTTTCTGGGCAGAAGCGGTGAATACAGCATGTCATGTTCTAAACAGAGTTCTTACGGTTAAAAAGCAGAACAAGACTTGTTATGAGCTTTTGAACAATAAGAAACCTAACTTAAAAGAATTTGAACCCTTTGGAGTTTCATGTACTTTGCTGAAGACTAGCAATCAACAAAAATTTGGTAAGAAGGCTGACGAAGGATATTTCCTAGGTTATGTGCCTAATTCACCAAACAAACGTGTCTTCAATAAAGCTACGGGACGTGTGGAAATAGTTTATAACATTGAAGTTACGAGCTACACACATGACGTACATAAGGGATTAGATTGGCAATTCGACTATTCAGATCTCTTTAAGTCATTTAATGTCCCAATCAGTGACTACAAAGTTGACTCAGCGGTCTCTGAACATTTATTGTCGGGTGATGGGGATATTGGCCCTGCACCAACATCGAGTGTTCCTAGAGATACAATTTTTGTAGATCCGAATCATGCATCAACGAGTGCCACACAACCATCTTCTGATGAAGTGCACAGTACTGATTCATATGTGCAATCATTGGAAGAAATTGGCACTAATTTACAAGAGGAAATAGAACTTGAACCGGTGACTACCACAAGAGTTAACAAAAATCACTCAATTGACAATATCATTGGGGATCCAAACGCATCTGTTCAAACGAGGGCTAGTATATCTGAGTACACTAGCCTATATGCTGAAATGAAAGAGACAGGGGTTCCAAATCTATGTCTATATTCATGCTTTATCTCACAATTTGAGCCTAAGAATGTCAAAATGGCGTTGAAGGACAACTCATGGGTAGAAGCAATGCAGGAAGAACTTTCACAGTTCTCAAAACTGCAAGTTTGGGAGTTGGTTGATTTACCAAGTGGTGAATACCCAATTGGCACTAGATGGGTCTTTAAGTGTAAGAAAGACGATCGGGGAATCGTAATTCGCAATAAAGCTCGTCTAGTAGTTCAAGGTTTCAATCAACAAGAGGGGATAGATTACAATGAAGTGTTTGCACCTGTGGCCAGGCTTGAGGCAATTAGGTTGTTCTTAGCATTTGCAGCTTCAAAGAAAATGAAAGTTTATCAGCTGGATGTTAAGAGCGCCTTCTTGTATGGCAAGGTCAAGGAAACGGTGTATGTTTCTCAACCACCGGGATTTACTGATCCAAAGTATCCAAATAGAGTATATCGTCTTGATAAGGCTCTGTATGGATTACATCAAGCTCCAAGAGCGTGGTATGAGACACTATCAACTTATCTTCTTGAGAATGGTTTCACAAGAGGAAGAATTGATAGTACACTCTTTGTGAAGTGGAAGAAAAAGGACTTTCTACTTGTTCAAGTATATATTGATGACATTATCTTTGGGTCATCTGACGGAAAGATGTGTCAAGAATTTGAGCAAATTATGAAAGGCAAATTCGAGATGTCTCCTATGGGAGAGTTGAATTTTTTCTTAGGGTTACAAGTTGACCAAAATAAAGATGGATTCTTTATTCATCAATCTAAATATACACATGAGCTGTTAGAACGTTTCAAGATGGATGAATCTCGTATCTACAAGACTCCTATTCCAGAAAATCACGGACTCGGTCCTGATACATCGAGTGATCAGAATGTAGATCCTACTTTATATAGGGCTATGATTGGATCACTAATGTATCTGACTGCATCTAGGCCTGACATTATGTTTGTTGTTTGTATTTGCGTAAGATATCAGGCTAATCCGAAAGAGTCACATATGCAAGCTGTAAAAAGAATCTTTCATTACCTCAAAGGGAAACCAAAGCTGGGACTTTGGTATCCGATTGAAGGAGACTTAGATTTTGTTGCGTATACTGATTCAGATTATGGTGGATGCAACCAAAATAGAAAGTCTACGACCGGAGGATGTCAATTCCTAGGAGGTAGACTTGTGTCTTGGCAGTGCAAGAAGCAAAGCTCAGTAGCCATTTCTACATGTGAAGCTGAGTATATTGCAGCTGGCAGCTGTTGTTCCCAAGTATTGTGGATACAACAGCAACTGCGAGACTACGGACTAAACTTTACCGAAACTCCAATGATGATCGATAATGAATCGACGATCTCAATAACCAATGATCCGGTAAAGCATAGCAAGACGAAACACATTGATATTCGTCACCATTTCATTCGTGATTGTGCCGAGAAGAAGCTGATTAGGTTAGTCAAAATTGCCTCTTCTGACAACTTGGCAGACCTATATACCAAAGCTTTCGACAGGGCGCGTTTTGAGACATTAGTTCAACTTAACGGAATGCGAAATCCAGAATAACGTGTCTTCCAAAGGAATATGTAATAGTTAGTAAGTTTTCCTGTTTATGTCTTTATTTTTTTAAGTTCTTATCTGCTGGGAAATGATTGTACATTAGGAGAATAAGCTTAACAATAATAACTATAAGTCTTAAGTTAGACATGTTAGTAGATTCCTATAAGTCACATAAACATTACATCTTTTCAACTACAAATTTACTTATATTTATTTTATTATACACCTTTATCCACAAGCTATACTTTTCTTAGAATAAAATTATGTCTAGACAGCTTCATTATATGATGTACTGGTAGGCAAATTATGCTATGATTTCTGAGCATTTAATAAGCATTAATTCTCATGTATGTTATCTAGTGTGAACTATTATATGATGTATGACATAAGTCTTAATTTGTGAATGATAGTACAACCATACACTGTTATCAACAATATATAAATATATGAACAGACAAATAGTTAGAAAAATGGCTATTAGCTAAACTACTGGTGACTCTGTTGTACTATGTACAGACCTGTAACCTTTAGTTTCGCCAATGGTCTCAAACTTATTTTGCTCATACTAAGGGATCTTCTGTTGTACTATGTACAGATCTAGAACCACTAGTATCTTCAAAATCTGTTTGATGTTTGTCGAGCCTTAAAATAACTCAAGGATATGTTATATGTTACGAAAAGTGCATCATTTAGTAACCTCTACCTTGAATGTAAAAGATACAGTGGTATGTATTATACTTGATTTCTCAGTATGTCATATATTAGAACACACTAGTTAATATCCATACTAACAATAAAGGTTTGCTTGGAACTCAGTGTGTAATTTGTTTATGTGGATCATAATATCAGTAATCATTTTGAACTATCAATGACAAATGAACATTCACTTTGGTGAATATTTCATATAACAGTATGTTCAAAGAACGTGTTATATCATGTGGATAAAGGTAACCAAGCTATAATCTTATAAATATAAGTTCATAAATGGTTAAAAGTGTAATTTTTCTGTAACTTATTTGAATTTTATACTAACGATCTTCTTAGACTTGTTTAATAAATAATAAGATACAACTTATTCTTTCTAATATGATCCCTAAGCAGATAAATTTTTAACGTCAAAAATATGTAGTGTCTATCATTTTTGTTTTATTAATAAAATGGTACTTGATACCACTACTTAGTTTGATTATTTATCTATTACATCTTTAATTTTTGTTTGTGTTTATCCTTTGGAAGTAAGTTAATCTGAAATTTATCATTCCGTGTTTAATAAATGTGACAAAAACCCCTTAACAAGTTGACTTCGGGTTGACCTTAGCGAACTAAATTTGTTGACTTTGGTTGACCTGCGAAGCGAACTGAACAAGTTGACTTCCGTTGACTGCGAAGCGAACTGAACAAGTTGACTTCCGTTGACTGTGAAGCGAACTGAACAAGTTGACTTCCGTTGACTACGAAGCAAATATACTTATTGACTTCTGTTGACTATAGCGAACTTAGTCGTGTTAACTTTTGTTGACTATAGCGAACTGAAACAACCTTGATTTGCGAACTGAACGTTTGACTTAGTCAATATTCAGCTTACAAATTTAAGATTTTCGACTTGTATTCGATTTGAGAACTCTATGTTTACAAATAAATTACAAGTTGCGACTGTTAATTATCTGTTATACGTTTAGACTTAAGAACTTACGTTTATAAGTTAAACACGTATAAATCTCTGAATTTAACATGTTAGACTTGTTTTCGATTTGAGATCTTTATGGTTACAAATAAACTACAAGTTGAGACGGTTATTTATTTGTTATATATATCGACTTAAGGCCTTTCGGTTATAAGTTAAATACATATGACATACCAATTCTGTTCCTTCATATCGAAAGACTTTCGACTCTTATGTAGTCGTGCGTGGTGTTCCGATTTTCTATCGGCGGTATGATTGTTCAGATTATTTAATATGACTTACGAACTGTATATAATTTAGAGAATATAATTGAAAATTAAGTCTCGTAGACTTAATCGTTCAGTTAAGTTCAGTAAATTAAGTTATTAATTAATAAGTAAACGTGGATGTTTGGTGATCATTTTTGTTCACAATACATAAACGTTTAAAATTAATAAATGTTCGATAAGTTTTTCCTACTATACTCATCTAAGAAAGTCTCACATGCTTTCGATCAGAGAGTCTGAAGATCAGCAGAGACAGCTTGATCGATTGCAAAGTCTTGTCAACAATTTGTTGAAGGACAAGCCGTCTCAGGGGGAGATATTGAATATCATGAGACATGCGAAGCTGATGAACTGCTAAGAAAAGAGACGTGATGATACAGATGATGATCCCAACACACAGAAAGATAGAGAGCCGACTGGTCCTTCAACGACTGGTGAGCTAACTATGATTCACATAAAGATAGAGAGCCGACTGGTCCTTCAACGACTGGTGAGCTAACTATGATTCACAGAAAAATAGAGAGCCGACTGGTCCTTCAACGACTGGTGAGCTAACTATGATTCAGGGGGAATCTGTTGGTGTAGGAGATTCTGGTAACTTAAAAGTATTTTTTTTATATATTCGACTTGAGATTTTAAATTACAAGTTAAATATGTTTGAAATAGTTTAAGTTATTATTAATGAAAGTTAAGTAGAATAATGATCGAAAGTCTTCCGACTTATACATAGTCGTGCGGCGTGTCCCGATTGATATCGGCGGTCAGATTTTCTATTATGACTTATGCATTTTAGACTTGAGATTTATTATTTGACAAGTTAATTATGCAATATGTTATAACTTTCAAACGATATATATAATTTAAAGATATAATTGATAGTTAAGTTTGGAAATATAACTGTTCAATTTAGTCTTGGAAATTACGTTATTAATTAATTGTAAACTTGAATGTTTGGTGATCGTTTTCGTTCACAATACATTAGTGTTTAAATTTAATTAATGTTTGCTAAGTATATTTTATATTATAAGACTTTTGTAATCTTAGATTGATTCAGGGTAATCAATAAAAGATTTATAAGTTATATAATGTGTTTATAATAGATATTAAATACACAAAAGGGATTAATAAGGAAATTCTTGGATTGATTCAGGGAAATCAATGAAAGAATTTATGTTATTAATATTTTATTTGTGTTTGTGCCTTTATGGGTCTGGAAATGCTAAAGATATATGCGGGTAGTAATATTTACAAGTGATTACCAAAGACAACTTGAAGACAAAGATCTAAAGACGCCAGAGCTATTGTCAACGGGGAGTCTGTTGAGACATGTTTTGTGACAACAGATCTAGCTTGTAATAGACTTTTGGTAATTGTAATCAAGTTGGTACATTGGTTTTGAATTGTAAATGAAATATATTGCTTGGTAAACATTTTAGAGTTAAATATCAAAATGCTGAAAAAGGTTGACCAAGGTTGACCGCGAACCGAGTCAGTTCGCAGGACAAAATTGGGCTGCGAACCGAGTCAGTACGCAGGACAAAAATGGCCTGCGAACCGAGTCAGTTCGCTGGGCCAACATGGGCTGCGAACTGAGTCAGTTCGCAGAGCCCAGTGACCTGCGAACCGAGACGAGTATAAGTGTAAATTAGGTTTTAAACCTAATAGACTTTTGCCACTTTCCACATCCAGACGACCTGCGATTCCAGAGACTTCTTCAACATTCTAAAGGCTAGGTATTGATCGTTAACATTCGTTATAATCGATACGAAGCAATTAGACAATTGATTCGCTAATATATTGCGAAAGAATTCGTTATAGACCCTATAACTAGTATTGAGGGATTCCGCACCTTAATACCCTAGATAACCTCGTTATCGATCCGCCACAACCGGACTTACACTGTAATTGGGTGGACAACTCCTGCAACTCGGACGGGGCTAATCGGTATGGGGCTCGTGCCACGGGTGCAGCTTCGGGCACAAGATCTATCTAGAATTCGACTTGTCTAGGTGGGGGAAGGCCAAGCAAGTCTTCGGGAAAGACTTCTGGAAAGTCTTGGACTATGGGCACATCCTCGAGTCGCTTCTCCTCTGACTTTCTCTCTGTTACGTGTGCGAGGATTGCCTGATACCCTTTTCGCAGGTATTTTCTAGTTTTCATACACGAGATAATGTTAAGGTTAGGTTTATCGGTCTCCCCTTGTACGACCAAGGTTCCACCGGTAATGAGGGGAATACGGACGATTTTATCGAAGCAAACAATTTCGGCATGATGCTTGGATAGCCAGTCCATGCCTATGATAATATCAAAGCTCCCGATTTCGATAGGTATAAGATCTACGGGAAAAATTTCGTTTGCGAGGTTTAAAGTGCAATTGAGTATTACACTATCGGCCTTAATTATTTTGCCATTTGCTAATTCTACGGTGTACTTAGTATCTAAGGCAGTGGGAGTGATGTTGAGTAGTGGACAAAACTCATCAGATATGAAACTCTTATCAGCACCAGTATCAAATAAGATAGATGCAGTTAAGTTGTTGAGGAGAAACGTACCCGTAACAACGTTAGGGTCCTGACGGGCTTCTCCAGCGTTGAGTACAAAAGCTCTGCCGCGAGAATTGTTATTATTGTTCCCGTTTTTGTTGTTGTTGGTTCGTTTCGGACAGTTATTTCTGAAGTGCCCAGGGCTACCACACTCAAAACAGGGTTTCGGTGCGTTAAGGTTGGCGTTTGGGTTGGGGGTTCTGCAGTCGTTGGCGATGTGTCCCTGCCGTTTGCACTTAGTACAAGTGCAAGGGCCCTCGTGGTGTAGGGTACACTTGGAGCAATAGGGTTTGCTTCCTTGGTACCTTTTCTCCCCGGATCCTGATGTGTAGGCTTTAACAGACTTGGCCTTTTTGTTTTGCTGCTGTTGGTTGCTGTTGTTCCCGGACCATTTCCGTTTGTTGTCCCTAGTGATTTTCACAGTGGTTGCCCCACGGCGGACAATTTGGGCCATAAGTTCATGTGCCATGCGGACGGCACTTTGAATGGTCCCGGGTTTTGAGGAGGTTACGTTTCCTTGAATCGTTTCTGGTAGCCCCCAAATGTATCTCTCGATACGTTTGTATTCAGGGTCCACCATGGATGGACATAGAAGAGCAAGCTGGTGAAATCGGGTGGTGTAGCTGGTGATATCATTCCCTTGAACAGTGAGGTGCCAGAATTCCTCCTCGAGCTGTTGGAGTTGCTCTCGAGGGCAGTATTCTTCCCTCAACATTTTCTTGAGGTCTTCCCATGGAAGTTGATAGGCAGCATCAATTCCCATGGTCTGAGCGTATGAGTTCCACCATGTGAGTGCACCGTCAGCGAGAGTGCAAGTAGAGAACTTGACCTTGTTTTCCTCCGTGCAGTTGCAAATCCGGAAAACAGATTCCATTTTCTCTATCCATCGCATGAGGCCGATGGCTCCCTCGGTGCCTTTGAAACTGAGAGGTTTACAGTTCATGAAATCTTTGTAGGTGCAAGGCTTGGTTGCTGGTGGGTTGTTAACTGGGTTCTCAGGATTTTGTGGGTTAGGACCATTGTTCCTAGCCGCTTCTTGAGCAGTCAAAGCGTCGGCTACTCCTTGAGCGACAAGTTGCGCTATTTCCGCAGCGGTGAAAGTCTGTCGTCGTGGCGGCATGATTCTTAAATAGGGAAGGTAAAAGATACGTGAGATTTTGCACAAGAGTTATGATTTCACGGGTGTATGTATATAAGAAGGTAATATACAACAACACTAAGTGAGAATCAACAACGCTGGAG
Source organism: Gnaphalium uliginosum (assembly GCA_963930675.1). Taxonomy (NCBI): domain Eukaryota; kingdom Viridiplantae; phylum Streptophyta; class Magnoliopsida; order Asterales; family Asteraceae; genus Gnaphalium; species Gnaphalium uliginosum. Next base: position 68,183 of record OZ005685.1, read on the forward strand.
AATAAGATAATAAGATTATAAATCATTAAGATGTGAGTTCAAAAGATTACAAGGTTCGAGGTTTACAAAAGATGCCAGGAATTGATACATCCGCACAAATTACGAGAGTTACAAAAGCTAGGAATTTGAGCAAATCGCGCCTCAATTGGTTTCTAATAGAGTACTAGACTAATTTTGGCGTGGATTTGACGGTGGGAGTAGTTGCCATTTCCTGTGCTAGTAGTACAGGGATAAGGACTAGCCCGAGGAGAGTCAACAATCCTCCTAGCGGTGCGTATAACGCGTGAATCCAAAGAGGTGTAAATGGGCGAGGCTTGAGTTTCGCTTTCTAAATCGGTTGAAGCTACGATAAGAAGGTTTGTCATTGCTATGGCAAGAGTTTTAGTACGTGAGGTCTATATATATACGTATAGCATATAATAGTCTAATAAGTATAGCACGTAAAATTTTTGGTCATGTTTCTATCGTCATCAAAGTCTTCTAACGTATTCCCGTTTGCCATAACCATTTTAGACCTTGCATCGATTCTTCTTTAATTGTACATAGTTGATCAGGCTATGTTAATTAAAGTCGAATGGTGAAATTCCTGAACCAGTTATACCTAATAAGGAATACTAACTTAACGGTTATAGTCTAGGCCCACTAATGCAACCTAGTTCGCTATAACCTTAGGCTCTGATACCAATCTGTCGCACCCCCAAGACACGTGGCAGCGGAAGGTAGGGTGTTGCGTTGGGGGCGCCGACCAAATCAAATATCACAACACAAGATTACGGCAAACGACCTCTAAATGAGACGTTTGAAAAATGTTTATATTCGCAAAACATAATTGTTTTCAGTAGTTATACAAATTCCATGGAGTTCGCATCCGTTAAGTAGAGATACATAAGTAATGATAATACAAAATATATTAAATGCAATGTAATCTCTTGTTGTTCGAAAATATATGCGACTCGAGCTACGTTATCCAAAGGCGTCCTACTGCTGCGGATTACCTGAGAAATACATACTAAAAGGTCAGTTCATAGGTTTGTAAACAGTTGTCATCAGTATGATCCACAAGATTTCAAGTTGTATCATTCAAAAATGATAGTTTAAAAAGTATCGCCTACAACGATAAAAGTATTGCACGAATGCAATATGTGTATACCATTTGCCATGAGTCTCATAGTCCGAGCTTAACGTTGTTTGCCTCCGGTAAGTGTATAATCCGACACACTTCTAATTCACAAATAAAATTGCGTCCGTGGGTTGACTAGCGCGACTAGCCCGGACGGGGTTTGTCAAACCCCGATAGATCTATCCAATAATATTTACGCACAAATTTTAACGAACTATGATGGGTAGAGGACTTTAGCGGATTAAATCGGGTCTCATGCAATCCGTATAAAAAGTTGTTATCAGAACTTGTGATCATAAAAACAGTTTCTATAAAACAATTGTATGTATTCTCACCCCAGTTAGAAAACAGTAAAAAGGGGCTATGAAACTCACCTGAGTTTAGCAAGTAGCAAGCAATAATCAAATAGCAAGCAATGTGTTCCAAGTTGCAACCTTCTAAACGTCCTAAGCAATGTGTTCGGTTATCGTTGGTGTTTAGAAAACATGTACGGCCCGTTGGTGATATTTTGTGAAAACAATAATTTGATTAATTACGTTAAGCGACACAGAGGTTAGTGTCGCGGGTTACTGCGACACTCGAGGTGGTAGCGACATTGTCTTAGTGTCGCTGGTTTATACTGTTTGGTCTAGAGGTAGCGACACAAGGGTTGGTGTCGCTAGTTAATACTGTTTGTAGCGACACAGGAGTTGGTGTTGCAGGTTACCACTGTTTGTTTAAAAAAAATAGCGACACGGAGGTTAGTGTCGCACCCAATTTGGGCCAGGTGCGACACTAAGGTTCTGTTATGTTTTTCAAGTTCGGGAAAATGGTCAAATGTGCTCGGTTTGACCCGAAACTTTTACATGACTCTTAAATATGTCTAAGGGTTGTAAAAATTTAGTTTTACTATTTTTATTAAGTTCACAAGTGTTGGTTTTTATTTTTGTGCAAAATCAGTCCACCTTCTATATTTCCAGAAAATGTACATTTTTGTTGGCTCGATTTCAAAAATCATAAGTTCGAAATAAACTTCAAGAAAAATCACAGAGGTTCCCCTATGTCTTGACTACTTTCAGTAATTTTTCTAGAATTTTTAAACAAGTCTAAGTATTTTTTAATATTACATTTGTCCTCTGAGGTCCAAAATTGACCAATCTGGACACATGCAACAAGATCTAATTTCTGGGCAAAATCTACAAATTTTCAGAGAAAGTTATCTAAACGACATTTGTTCCTAACAAAATTTGAGAACTTTTGGCGGTGGTTTCAAGTCATTTGAAGATGTATATCTCGAGTTATGGTAAAAACCCCAGGAGTCATTTTCTGACTTTTCTTGGCAGATTATACCTGTCTTCTTACAAAAATTATTTAAAATAGTAAACGGACTCCAAAAATTATGAAACCGGTTGGAAATGAAAGCTAACTTCTTGAACTTAAGTTTTCTCTTTTGAATCATCCGTTTTCATTAAATTTTGAGTGAGAAACACTCAGGTGAATTTCGGAGTATTTTCTGGACAGAAAATGCATGTTGTATTTTTGTGAGTTGTGGATGATGAAAAACGTTTTTAACATGGTTTTTGGACATGAATCTTTTGAGTGAACATTTTAACATGTTATAAGAGCATTAAAAAGAAGAGAATGTCCTCACAATGGTGTTTTTGAAGATGCGTGGACAGAAATGAGATGAGAATGACTTGAAGCTTCCTTTTCTTGAAAAATCTTGTAAAATGATGTAGTATTTGGGTGGTGGTTCTTGGTGGTGGTGTGGTGATTTGTGGTGGTTGTAGGGAGGTAAATCTCCAGATTTTAGAGAGAGGAAGTTTAGAGAGAAGTTAGAGAGAGTTTGGGAGAAAAGAGAGTGAAATGCATGAAGTGTGGGTTTTGTGATTTTTTGGGGCCCATGGGGGGTGGGTTTTGTGATTTTTAAATTCTTGTTTTCCAGACTGTGTTGCGTGCTGTGATCGTTTACCCGTTTTTCGTGTTAAATCGTTAAATCGCCTAACGTTTCTTTGAGTTGTTTTTAACTAACGATCGGATTGGGTTATTTTTTTTTTTATTTTTTTTTTGATTGAATTATAATTAAAATACTTTATTTTGATTTAATAAAAATATTTATTGACCTTTGTTTGGTTGCCAAATTCGATTCGCGCGTTTTCGTTGCGTTTGTTACGTTTTAAGCAAAACGTCTAGGTTTTTCGTATATTATTATTTAATAACAATAATATAGGGTAAATAATTACTATTTAATTTATAAAATAGGTTTACATTATTTATGAAAATTTATCACCAATGCCGTATAGATTGTCGGACCTCGTCAGGTTGTTTCGCGTAATTACAAATAATCACGTAAGCGTGTATAAACCTATACAAGTAGTTACAAGTATTTAGCCTAATCAAATACTAAATACACGTAATTATGGTTCTAGCTTAAGGTAATCATTACCCTAAAGTGTCGGGTGTCACATTAGCTTTCTTTTTCAGGTGGTTTCATAATTTTTGGAGTCCGTTTGATACCCGAACACGAATTTACAAAAACATTGCGCCGGACTGACCTGATGGTCAAATTTTTGTGTCAACTTCTCGAGTCCATAACTCGAGCTACACAACTCCAAACGACATGAGGTTTTCGGAAAAATCTCACAAATTATGTTAGGTACAAATGTCATTTGAATGAATTTCTCTGAAAACTTGTAGATTTTTCCCAGAAATTCAAACTTGATGCATGTGTCCAGATTGGTCAACTGTTGGACCTCAAAGGACAAACGTAATTTTTAAAAATACTCATACTTGTTCAAAAATTCTATAAAAATTACTGGAAGTAGCTAAGACGTATTCGAACATCTGTGATTTTTGTTGGACTTTATTTTAGAATCTAAAATTTTGTAAATGACCCAACCAAAATATGTAAATTTCTCACAATGTAAAGTGTGAGCTGTTTTGGTGAAATTTTATAAACCGACACTTGTGGGCTTGCTATAAATGGAAAAACTAAATTTTTATGACCTATAAACATATTTAAGGTTTGGGTAAAAGTTTCGGGTCAAACTGAGTAGGTTTGACCAAGTCAACAAAAACGGAGCTCGGTTATGAAATACGTTGACCAAACTAATCGAGGCTAAAATTGTGAACTAAATTGGTTTGGGTAACTTACTATGTACTTAAACCAAAACGAGACTTGAAGACATAAACCGAACGAAAAACTGACACTTAGGACACTTGGACCAAAATTGGAAAATCTGAACAGACATCAATGTCGCAACACTTGCGACACTAACCCTAAGTGTCGTAACATCAGTGTCGCCAACCCCAGTGTCGCTAATAGTGCCAATAAAAATATAATGTTGAAATCTTAATTCACTAAGTGTTTAAGTCACATAACAACCGAAGTCTACATGCAAACACAACTCGATAACACATGACGTATACTATTGTAAAGCTTACAACGAAACATGAATAATAATAATATCATCAAGTATTATTATCCCGAAAACGTCACCAACGTATTTCGAAACGAGTGAACAGTTAACATGATTTGACAGTTAACCAACTACTTATATAAACAATCTCTTGCGTTTAGGACGTTAAGAGACCTTACTTGGGCAGCCACTTTGCAAGCTCTCACACTTAGCTCACGAGGTGAGTTCACAACCCCTACCTTTATTGATTTTACTGCTTTTAAAATAGGGGTGGAAAACATAGCAACTGTTTTGATACTATATGCAAAAACCTAGATTCCTATGAATGTTTTCATACGATTTCATAACACTATTTGTTTATGAAATGATTTTTCATACTATTTTGGGGAACATGACAACGAATCCTATAGAAGACCTTATGGCTACAAACTATAACCATTAGCTAGATGACTCTAGCCACTGAATATACGGATAGCATTATCGGGGTGACGTCCCTTCAACTAAGAGAGGAGCGTATATTTACATGTCCGATTAGGCAAACAACGAATGGTGTCGTGGTTTGGTTATAGGGTATGGTTGTGTTACTTTAACTCGTAAGGTTTAGCTCACCTTTCGGGGGATCACCGTCTATGTCCTCCTACAAACAACTATATAGGAATGTGTTTCCTACAAACATTATAGGGATGATTTCCCTACGATCAACTATATAGAAATGCGTTCCTACGATTTATACACTGGAATGATTTTCCAAACGTATACGAATTGATGTGATTACATCACAAAAATAAAACCTTACTTAGATCACCTGCAGGTTTTCTAACAAACAATATTATTAGAATACTTTTAAAGTTTTCTAAACGAAACATATTTTGGAAATGCATTTCCAACAAAACTTTTGGATAAATTCCAACGAATATGAAACTTATTTGACTTGTATGTCAACGAAAACGAAAACTATATTTGATCATTAGTTTGATCACTTTTTGACTTGTATGTCAACAGTTTACAAACAATTTGGTTTAACGACGATAATAAACCTGTGAATTCACTCAACATTGTTGTTGACGATTTCTACTATGTATTTCAGGGAATTAGCGCTCATGTAAGATTTGCATGCATATTGGAATGACAACCTCCCAAGACGAATTAGGATGCCACTTTTGAAAAATGCTTACGAAATCCTGGATATTTAGATGGTGACTATTTAAACTGATGTATTTCAAGAATACTATTAATACGACTTTCAAGGTCGTAGCTTTTGTAATAACTATATTTATGGCATCTTAATTATTTTGTTCTGCGATAATCATATGCTCTGTGAATGTATGGTCCAATGCTCACGTCACGCCCCCATCTCCGTACACAATTGCTTCCGCTGACCAACGTTGACCGTTTTGGGGGTGTGACAGGAAGACCCAAGTCTGTCAAGGCTTGGGTCTCCATTTCTAATTAATCCCTTCTCGTATATTGTGCCTACAGCAGTCCGAGGAAGTTCAAAATAGTAAATGGTATGTTGATATTTTAACTCGCCGAATAAGAGAGTTTATAACAAATCTACGAAGCGGATTGAGGAGCACTATGAAGTTAAATGTTTAAGATATACTGAATCTCCTCAAAGCACGGGACCCGACTCATTGTTTCAGTATTATGCTTTGTTTGAATCATTTAATCTTTCTGAAGATGAGACTGATGACCAGGTGGTGACCTTACTGCATGAAATTGATATGTTTCAAGATGTATCAAGTTCTTCTACTAAAGTCACACCACCTTCAAACAAAGATACTCCTTCCACTTCTGGAACAGCTCCTATTGTGTCTATTCCACAAGCTTATACTGAGATTCCTGGTTTATCTGATGAAGAAGAAGAAGTTTACACACCACAGCACCTATCTTTCACTGAGGATAAATCTGATGAAGCTGAACAATCGATGGAAATTAATGAAGATGGAGGAGATTTAAACAATTTGGATTCTGTGGTTGGGCCACCGCAGATTCCACAGCAAAGAGTACACACATCTCACCCGACTAAAAATATCATTGGTGATTTGTCTAAAGGTGTACAAACAAGAAATCAGGCTAAAGCGTCTACATCTGACTCTACTTCTTGCCTTGTAGCTGAGATTGAATCATGCTTTCTATCTCAAATTGAATCGAAAAATGTGAAGGAAGTATTAGTCGACTCTCATTGGGTCGAGGCTATGCAGAATGAACTTCATCAATTTCAAAAGCTACAAGTGTGGAATTTGATTCCGCTACGGAAGGGACAACATCCTATAGGTACGCGCTGGGTGTTTCGAGTAAAGAAAGACGATCGTGGTATTGTGATAAGAAACAAGGCTAGACTAGTGGTACAAGGTTTTTCTCAAATAGAAGGTCTTGATTATAATGAGGTGTTTGCTCCGGTTGCGAGGCTAGAATCGATCAGAATATTTCTTGCCTACGCCTCATACAAGAAATTCCGAGTTTACCAATTAGATGTAAAAAGTGCGTTTCTTTATGGGAAGGTCAGTGAAGAAGTGTATGTCAAGCAACCTCCTGGATTTAAAGACTCAGTACATTCTGATTATGTCTATAAATTAGACAAAGCAATGTATGGACTTCATCAAGCTCCAAAGGCGTGGTACGAGACGCTGTCCAAACATCTTCTGGCAAACGAATTCACACGAGGGCAGATTGACAACACACTTTTCATTAAAAAGGTTGGAAATAATTTGTTATTTGTGCAGGTATATGTAGATGACATTATATTTGGATCTACAAATGACGAGTTGTGTAAGGACTTTGAAAAAATCATGAAGGACAAGTTTGAGATGAGTGCCATGGGAGAACTTACATTCTTCTTAGGTGTACAATTTGAGCAATCTGATAAAGGTATTTATATTCATCAATCCAAGTATGTCAATGACATCTTGACAAAATATCAGTTGCTCGACTGTAAGACCTTTGGGACTCCCATTGACATAAATCACAAACTCGGTCTGGCTGAAGAAGAAAACGATGTAAATCAGCGAGACTATCGGTCAATGATAGGATCCCTGGTGTATCTCACAGCATCTAGACCCGACATAATGTTTGCCGTGTCCATCTGCTCAAGATTTCAAGCAAACCCGAATGTTTCTCATATGAAGGCGGTTAAGCGAATATTCAGTTATCTCAAATTTAGACAATTTCTGGGTCTCTGGTATTCCAATGAGGATAACTTCGCTTTAACTGCCTACTCCGATTCAGACTACGGTGGTTGCAATGTGGACAAAAAGTCTACGACTGAAGGATGTCAGTTCTTTGGTAGCCGTGTGGTCTCGTGGCAGTGTAAAAAGCAAACTACGGTCTGCACTTCATCTGCTGAGGCTGAATACATTGCTGCTGCAAGTTGCTGTTCTCAGGTTCTCTGGATTCAGCATCAAATGTGCGATTACGGGTTACTCTTAACTTTAACTCCTATCCACATTGATAATACTGCTGCTATCTCCATCATACGCAATCCCGTACAACACTAAAAAACTAAACATATTGAAATTCGGTTTCATTTAATACGGGATTGCTATGAGAAACATCTAATAGACCTTGTCCAGATTGATACGTCTAAACAAAATGCTGATCTTTTTACAAAAGCTTTTTCACGATCTCGATTTGATGAACTTGTCTCTATGATAGGGATGAGGTTTTTTGTAAAAAATTAATTTAAAGACTTGGAGTGTTTTTTGATTAAAAAAGAAAAAGAAAACAAACGTGCAACAACCACTCTTTTTACTTGTTAGTATTAAAGAAATGCTAGGTAGCTACATTTCCAAATAAACGTTCAGTGGTATCTGTAAACAACTTGGGAAATGATAGTACATTAGGTGACATGCACAAAATGGAAATTATAAGGTTTATGTTTCATGTGTCAGTAGATTTATCTAGCATACTAAAATACCTATTATAAATATTAGCTTCATCATATGATGTTTTGGTAGGCATTTGTGCTAAACTTACTAAGAAGCTTAACTTTCAAATGTGCATATTATTTTATATAAAGACATATTACTATGTATGCCATTAAGTTGAAATAAGGGCGTTAATGTCCGAAATATTTTCACACTTCGGCTTAATATTTGGATGATAAACATGTTATGATCTAATACTTAGGGTCTTTGTATGGTGTTATTTGGGGGAATATATTAGTTGTCTCCTCTGTTGTATGTCAATACAGACCTGGTTTCATCTAATATATTCTTGAAATGAACTTAAGTACGTAGTCTATGTTAAGTTATGAACAACTATTACGTACCCGTGGCACTCTTAAATTTTAAAATATTGTACCAATGTACAAGAAAAGCTATACAACGATTGCCTAGTACTGGTTTGTGTTAACCTATGGTACTCTGTTGTACGAAAGTACAGACCTGTACCCTCTAGTTTAATTGATCAGACTAGTGTTTTTTCAACCCGAATAATTGTTTATGTGACTCTGTTGTACTTTGTATAGACCTATCACCGCTAACTTGCTTCTAAAGATACTTCCATACCTTCACCCTCTATATGGAAACTACTAACATGTTTTGATTTCAAATGTATGTTTTAATATGAGTTATATAATATAATATGCATGTTAATAATAACAACGTGATTCGAATCAATCATGAGTTGCAATCATATACTTTAAGTACAAATGTTTAGATGGTCAGAAAATACCAATAATCGTCTTGAAATAATCTTTATAACAGGTACTTTAAATACACTAAGTAAATTTCAAGTGGCGAAATATACTGTTGGGAAAAACAATGATCAAACCCAAGTTATAAATCTGAGGAGTCAAAATCTAACTTAGTTGTATTCAGGAAAAACTTAGTGATTTCCTGAGTCTATGTTTCTGAGTCTGTGCTTCACAGACTGAAGAAGTGTTTCTGAGTCTGTGCTTCACAGACTGAAGAAGTGTTTCTGAGTCTGTGCTTCACAGACTAAAGAATTCTCACAGACCAAAAGCCGTGCTCTATTTGAAGACTTATGAATTCATCATCTCAAGAATGAGGATTAAAGACAGAAGACTTCACAGACTGAAGATCACAGACTGATGATCGCAGATTGAAGATCACAGACTGAAGAGCACAGATTGAAGAACAAAAGTACAATCGTACAAAAGAAGTTCTTCGTTCCCTAGGCTACGGTACAACTGAAGAGATGTTTGAGTAAAGTCAAACATTGAAGAAAGGTTTTCTTTTTCAGCAAAGAAACCTTTTATCTTTTGCTTTTTCTATTTCCTAGAAAAGCAAAAAGGAAAGAGTGCAAAGTTGCCCAAGATGTACTTGTTATCCCTTGGACAACTAAGTGAGCTGGTTAATATAGAGTGATACTCAACTCTATAAAAAGCAGCTCAAAAGCACTTCAAAGTAGTATCCAAGACAATTAGTATACAAGACCTTTAAGCTTAGGCTAAAAGCATTACCACACTAACTGATTAAGTTTGTAGTGATAATTGTATCATAGTATACTACTTGGATCGTATTCAAACAATCTGTGTGTTTGAATACTCCGTCTTACTTGTAAGACAAACCATTTATTGTGAATAAAACTTTAATTCATAATATATTCGGTGCTTTAATTAATCTTGTATTCCTCCTTGATTAATTAACCTGTTTGATATAACTTAGATATAATCTAATATATTAAATACTTGTTATTTAATCTGTATCTAAGTTTTGGGACCTTCAAGACCTAACAGAAATAACACTTACTATTTCCTAATAATTGCATGTTATCCTGGTATGATTCCTAATCAGACTACCTCAACTGCGTCATAATAATAACTATTGTTTTCGTTGATTTAATTGTATTTTCTTTAGTTTCTCCAAGTCTATAAGTTAATATCTAATCGAGTATCGAACTCTGAAAATCGAACTCAAATTGAAAATTCACCAAGTATCTTTATGCGACACAACCGTGTTGTCGCTGCCTGTGTCGCAGGCTATGTCGCTATTTAGGGTTCGGGTATAAAAGCTACCCTCCTGCGACCTTAAATTGTTTACTTGCGACACCACACTTAATTACTGCGACACAAGCACTTGTATTTGCGACATAAGCAAACCGAGCAATTTTTCGATTTGATCTTACTTTTCTGGGGTTTATGTTCCAATTCTTCCACAGAATCTTATTCACGTTACTTTCCTTGACTACTTGTAACATATTTAACCTTTTTCACCGCGTATTTTGTATTTAATCGCTATTTAAAAGATACGGGTTTTAGGGGTTTCGGTTACATGCTAAATTGATGTGTTTCGGTGTGATTAACGTGATAAAACCCTTACTTTCTTGTTCCTGATGTTGATACGCACCTCGTAGTTGCATTGATTACGAAAAAAAACCCAATTTTTGACCATCGGGATCTGGGCAGGTTTGGTGTTCATCGTTGCGACACAAGTCTTTGTGTCGCAGGCATGTCCAAATCAATTTTTCTGTAAGACTTTGGTTGCCACACTAAAGGTTGTGTCGCTATACCTCTGCGACACAAGTCTTTCTGTCGCTTAAGTTAATTAATTTCGCAATTATTGACAAATGCGACACAACCCTTTCTGTCGCATCTTTGAGTTGCGACACAAGAGTCTATGTCACTTAAGTGGTTTTCAATTAATTAACTTAATCCTATGCGACACAAATGTCTATGTCGCATCCTCTTTGCAACACAGTCGTTGTGTCGCCCTCTACAGCTTGCTTAATTTTAACGCTTCTGTAGTACATTTTCTTGTGTGTTCTTTTAGAAATGGCAAGACAAGACGCTTTCTTAAGGTTGCTCGAACCTTGACATAATACCGTTGCATTTTTAGAAGATGATCGGGATTCGGCCATTCCCTTTCGCCAAATGATCCACTTCCTCAGGCGTTCCCGGATCTTTTTTGCCATCACCGCAGCCCCAACCATTTACAGAGATCATGTGGGGCCCTTTTGGAGGAATGCGGTAGTAAATACAGAGTTAGCACATCCAAGGATAATATCCAGCGTCTTCGATCGCGAAATTATTATCACTGAACAGCTAATTCGCGAAGTTCTCCGGTTTAATGATCATCCGGATATGCCCACCCAATTTTCAAATGTGTTTATCGCGGGAGGCATGACACGAATAGGTTACCCGGGTGTACCCTCTGATCAGTACCGCAAGGGGCACCTCACAAGATCTGGCGATTTTTGATGCACGTTATAATCGTGTGTTTATCGGCCAGGAAGGCGGGGTTTGACGGGGCCGGTCATCGAACGATACCTGCTATGTTGGCCCTTGTCTACAACAAGCCTTATAATTTTTCCGGATATCTGTTCCGAGAAATGGTTGATAATGCCAATGCTGAGAATGATAAATGGGTCATGTACCCGTGTTTCATCCAGCTTCTTTTGAATAATCAACTGCCGGATCTTCCTACAAACCCAGACGCCACTTTTCGTCAAACGCCAATGAACCTGAGGATTTTTGCTATCTGTAGCTCCTATGGCAAAGGAGTTGCAGCTCCTCCAGATGTTCCGCTTTTGGCCACGCTATTAATGAGGGTTATATACCTCCGGCAAATGATGAATTTGAAGATCCAGCTGTTCCTTTGCAGCCGCAGGTTAATCCTGCAAATTTTGTGAACGTACCTGTTCGACGGGACGCTGCTCTAGCTGAGGCTTTCATGGACATTGACACACTTGCTGATGTCCCAGTACAGGAAGAACCTGTCCCTGTACAAGAATCTTCGGCTATGGATTCTGATTCTTCTGTGGATCCGAATGACACGCCAACAGACTCGAATGGCGATGTCTCTTCTCCGGTAACTATCGAGAGCCTCCGAGTTCATAATACTCACCGGTATGAGCGCGTTCAACGCCGGATTAGACAAGGACGGGTGCATGTGCCGTCTAACAGGGGAAAAAGGCCCCGAGACGTGCAACATTAGGATGATGCTACTTATGAACCCCGTCCTGATCCTAGCTTTCGTGGTGCACCGGTTTTTGCTCCTGTTGATCCTTCACCTCAACCGGCCGTTCTGCAACAAATCTTAGAAGATATGACAAGGATTCGTGCTATGCTTGCTGATCAGGCTGCTGTCATTCAAGTCCAGGCCTCTCGGATTACCGAGTTAGAGAAGACGGTGGCTAGGGTTCCTCAGTTGGAGAGCCGGGTGCTCGAATTAGAGGCCCTGGCTGTTGTTCCGGGGGAGTTAGGCCAAGTAGAAACAACATTAAGGGCCCCCGGTTCAACTGAGGATGAAAATGTAAATCCGGATAATGTAAATGATGATATTATTAATGAAAATATTCGGTTAGATTATTTTGCGTCTTCTGCTGAAATTCCAGGACAACCAATTGCACTGAACGTAGATTACTCCGAAGCCAATCTTGAGTATCTACAAAGTCTATTAAATGAAGATGAACAAAATACAGAAACTGTTGATGAAGAGTTTGTGACTGATGAACAAGATGTTGAAGTTGAAGAGGAAACCGTGAACGAAGATTATGTAAATGCTGATGAAGTGAACTTGGGAGAGGAGATGGAAGTATCTGATACTGAAGAGGTTGTTGAGCCTGAACTGTCTAAAGATTCCACTCCTGCTCCAGATACTGCTGGATCGTCTACTTCCACTGCTGCTGAATCGAATATGTCTAAGACTTGCAAGTTTTACAAAATCAGTAGCTAGCGCTACAAAGGTCAAATCATTAGCTGGAAGTATGACGAAGTACATAAAGTGATATTGATAAAAAGAAAAGATGGGATGCAGTATATCACTACGAATTTCAAGGTGTTGAGCACCCTACCATACTGTGAAATACTGCACTTGGCTCAATTGAATATCATTAATCCCACAAACAATGAATTGGCAAATCAATTGCAGAAAATATTAAGGAAAGAGGTCAACAGCAAAATTTATTATCTTTTGAGACCGAATCTAGGGATGAGGTACATTTATAGGAACGATAAATCCTCTTACCAACAGGCCCTGGATCAAAGTTGTATATAAATCTCCAAAGACTTTAAAGTTCATTCCTCTAGAGAAGCTTCCAATCGACTTTTTGAGAAGGCTACAACTTTGGACGTATGATGGCTACACAGGCGAAGCTGAAATTGTATATATTCCTGATAGTGAGCCTGAAGATTTATGGAAAGCTAAATCTGCCAAGATTAGAGTATACGATCCCTTGAGTTTGATTAACCTAACAAAGAAAGACCTTGAAGCTCTTCATGCCAAGAAGATTGATTATCATCAAGAGTTCAAGATTGAGGCTATGAGATTTCAAAAGGTTGTCAATATCTGTTTAGCTCAAGGAGTACACGCTAGAGGAAACTTCCCAGCCAATTGGAAGTGTTAGAAGACTAAGAGCTGAATGAAGAAATTTTTGAAGACCAAGCTGAAGACACGGGGGAGTTTGTTGATGCATGTTTTATGTGTCTGTCAGTTGATCTAGGTCTGAGTCATTTGTAATGTTTTAGCTAGTGATATAAATAGAATTTGTTTTGAAATTGAATTAGATATCACTATTTAGGCGACACAGAGCTTGTGTCGCAACAGCAACACAAGGTTAGTGTCGCATATGATGGGCCTTGCGACACAGGGCTTGTGTCACAGGTCAGTTAGGTTTTGCCTATAAATAGAGGCATTGGGGCTCAATGTTAGGGTTAACGAACCTAGATAGACTGAGAGTATATTGTGAGATATTCTTTGTAATTGTTTGATTAATTGATCATATTGATATACAAAGCTAATCGGTTTGATTTGTGTGATTGTTAACGTGCAAAGTTTAATTGATTGTATTCTGCGCTTTCAATTGAATTGATTGATTCGATTTAAGTCCGGTAACAGGAACCAACAGTAGTAGTATAATTGTTGAAAATATGAAAGTTGTAGAAATAAGATGAAAGTTGTGTTTTTATTTGAGTGAATGTATATGTGTATTTAAAGTGTGTTTGGATTAAGAAAATAATGAATTTCAAATGGTAATATGACCGTTTAAAAAAATGTTGTTTCTAACGGTAAAAAGGAAGAAAAGGAGAAAAAAAATATTTCGTCGCTAGCTCCCGTCCGTTTCCGTCGAAAAAATGACGAGAATTACTGACGGCACCCACCAACGCTATCGTGCCAACAACGTTAGTTCCCGTCGAAAAAAAGAATCGACGGCCGTCGATAGTTGTCTCAAAGTTTAAAAAGGAATTTTATGATTTTTGTAAAAACACGGAGCGCGGAAAAGACACTAGTGGGTCCATAAAAGTTGGGATCAGAGGGTACAGGGCGCGCGAAAACAACGCGGGAGTTGTTTTCCAATGCACAAAACACCAAAAGGACAACTCAGAAACCTTTACCTATCTTTTTTATTATTTATTTATTTAGTTATTTAGTTATTATTAATTATATTATATATTATATTCATTTCTCTTTTGATAGTTTTTATATTTATGACAAATTATTACTACTACGTAATAAACGTATTTTTCTTAAATAACTATGAAATGCAATTAATCCTATTATGTGATCTCCAATCTTATGCTCTAAATGCATTTTTTTCGTCACATTTGAAGTTTAGAACAAAAACATCTTTTCTAAGCATGTTTCATATTTAAAAAAATATAGTAGATTAAAGAATACTAAAAAAAAGTATCACAATTCACTTCTTTTGTATGTCTAATTTTTGTTTAAATGATTTTCGTGCTTAAATAAAATAATTAATTTAGTAAAGAGTTATTTGGTGTATAAATTTTGGAATAAATAGTTGGAGACAAATATTATTTAGGTATGAAATATGTTTTGAAAATGTTATTTTTCCTTCATTTTTGGTGTTCAAGAGGATGGTACCCTCCATTCAATCTGGTCAACAAAAGTCACGCAGTGGCAATTTTAAAATTAACTGCAAAATTGAGGGCAAGCACAAAGAAAGCATAAAAAACCCAGGATCCCTATCATTAGCTAAAATTTTGAATGAACGCAGCTGACTAAAATCAAATCGATTGAAATCAACTTAAATTCATAAAAAATTACTCGTCGAAATTCGTCCAAATCGTTCAATTGAATCATAAGAATCTGCAATCCAATAAAACTGAACATAAAAAGATTAATTTTTATTTGGATTACCATGACAATAATATTCAATACAATGAATAATTATCAAGATAATTATTAATCATTGTTATAACTAATGTATATCCATTAGTTAATATTCATGACTTAGTGATTGGGTTAAATTCTTTTATTTTTATTCATCCGACTGAACATTAATCAAAATAAATTTATTTTGTTATAAGTTAATCTTCATCAAACGAATGTTAAAATATATACAAGCTAACATATACCTGAGATGAAAAAATGGCAATTTAGGGGATAATTTGATTAACCAATGAGGTGAGATGTGATGGTAATAATGTATGTTCTTTCTCACTTAAAATTTAGATAGATTAATATTTTCTTTTTATATAAAACCACGGGACATCATATTTTTATTGGTGAGCGAGAACATCAGCTGTTCAGCTCTCATTTTTAAGGTGAACATGAAATAATTTCATCCATAATCGATATTATCAGTATTGGCCATTGGGTATCCTCTTTGCTTGTTATTATCGAATAGTATTAAAATATAAAGCAAACAGAAAAAAGGAAAAAAAGAAAAATAAAAAAATGGTGAATCTTGTGAGGAAGGCAGAAGACAACTGAAATCATGTCAACTGTAGGAGTGATTTCAAGGGGGACCGGGATTCAATCTTGTCAATTGTTAACTCGGTTCCTACCTGCGATGTTGACATCCATTACTCTTTTTTATGTATTATTAATTATTATTATTAATTATTAATTAATTATTATTATTATTACTAATTTATTATTGATACATAAAATGTTTCCAGCTCACAGAGATCTGCGGCTTAATGGTAAGTTTAGATATTTATTCAGATAATCTACACTTATTTTACCGTTTATATTTTATTATTTTTTCATTGTGATCAAGTAATATCATACACTAGTTTTTAATATGTGTATACATATGAATCTCTTAATATACAAAGATTAAGTACGAAGAAACCAATAAGAATATGTCACGTGTTACGAAATTAATTTTTTTCTACGTTTTTAAAAATTAAATATCTCTCAAACGGTAAGTTGAAAAGTCATAAGAATTGCACAATAAAAATCAACGTTTTTTTCTCTTCGATTAGAGATCTCATAAGGTAAACTTTCGATTTTTTTCATTTTTTTAGTAGATTTTGAAAACAACTACCACATGTGATACCAGCGAGTAACAAATATGATACCAGCAAGTAACACATGTGATACAAATATTGTACAATTTGTAAAACCCAAAAAAAAATCGTCGAAAGTATATATTGTGAGATCTCTAATCGAAGAGAAAAAAATGATGATTTTTATGGTGCAATTTTTATAATTTTTCAATGAGTCATTCTTGAGATATTTAATTGTTAAAAAAGTAGGGTAAAGTGTGTTTTGTGACATGTAGCGCATTCATATTGGTCCCTTCATCTTCACAAAAAATCTCGTTATCATTTAAACCTCACTCTCAGTATATAATACATATTTTAGATCAATTAACCAACTTATATATTCCTTCATAAAACAACAGCTTAAAAGACGAAGGTTATAAATTCACTCTCATGTCATTTTAATTACGGGTTACGCAATTTATCAATCTCAATCAACAAACTCATTTTCAAGGAAATTCTTTTTAATTCATTTGGTCATTAACATAAACATGTAGTTGATATAAAAAGTAGGGTCAATTGTCTAGAAATGTACTCACTTCGTTCAATTTCAAGTGTATTGGTTACCATTTTGGTTATTCCAACTAATGGTTCATTTTCATTTAACAACCAATAAAAAAAAAATTTAGTGGGAAGAAATGTTATTTGATTGGTAAAAAGTGTAGTTAGTGGAAATTTCTAAAAGTGTGTGCATAGTCAAACATGACACTTTGACTAGAATGGAGGAAGTAACATAATATACAAAATTTTCAAATTAAGGGAACTTAAACATTTGCGCTATTGTTTCGTTACGCTCTCAACTTTGGATTTGTTACTATCATATGATCTCAACTTTTGGACCATCTATTGTATGTTGTTAACTTTTTAAAATTTCTATTGTATGTTTTTTGAGTGTTTTATGCTACATAAATTGACTCATTTTTTTATAAGTTTTATATATAATATAGATGTTAAATACATACAATAAGAGGTTTTTTAAAATGTTTATATTATATACGATAGATGGTTTAAAAATTGAACACGTATTATAGCAACAAGTATAAAGTTGAGCGTATAATGAAACAATAAACCCTGAACATTTTCTATTTCACAAAAGAATTTAATGTTTTTTTCTTCTCCACAAAAGAATAACTGTTAAAACGGAATCAACTTAAAGGTAAATTGACAATTTAGGTTAATTTTTGCGTGGGTGTCGATTTCAACATCCATGTCGGCGTACACATCTAACATCTTTAATTATATGACAACCACATCAATATACAGGTACAGTTCATTTTAAAAAGAAAATGTTTTGTATCATAAATATTTGAGAAATTAATTTTTTTTAGCCACTTTCTTTAAACGACTTAAAATTTTATATATATAAAAAAAAAATCTACATACCAGGTTTGTTGACGTTTATTGATTGTGTTGACGTTGATGAATTTTCAACAAAAATTTTAGATTACGCTTTGGAAGAGTTGAGTTATTGGGCTCCAGATAAGTGGTATTGATACTTTAAAGAGTATGATAAAGACATAGATACTGGTTTAAAGTTGATAACGGATGATGTCGAGCAATTGAAGAAGATTACTACATATGCGAAAATACATAGAGAAATTGGGGTCTATGTTGTACGCAATGATTTGACACATATGTCAAATTCTGAAACTATGATGTCGTTACCAATTTCTAAAATTATGACCGACTTTTTAAGCGCAAGACAGTTGTTCGAATAATTAGTAGTCTATCATTGTAATTTGTATCTTTCTTTCAATCAATTGGATAAATGCCGATATATTTATTTTACCTATTTTGTTGTATCATCTTTGTAATATTTTTTAATCCCTATTTAATGAAATGTTTTAGAGTTCATCAAACATAAAATAGTGAAAAAAAAAAAAAAAAAAGTAGTGAACATCAAGAGAAGTCATCAAAGCAAATAAATCACAAATAATATCAAACATAGAACATTGTTAAGTAGTACATGACATAGGTTTTGTCATTACAATAATTTAGAATGTGACTCATGTGTACACTTGAAAAACATTGAGTCATTACGTGGCATAGGTTTTGTCATTACCATAATTTCAAAGGCGACTCAAATGTACACTTGGAAAATACTGAGTCGACAGAGATGGTTCGACTTCGACTTTTGCCTTAGATTATGTGGAGGTTCTCTGCAACTAAATTGATCAAATTAGTAATACAGACAAATATATTCAGTATATACATGACTAAAGTTTTAGAACTTAATTACTGTTTTAGATTTTGATTTGGATCTTGATTTTTATCTTAAAGTAGATCTTGTTTTGGCTCTTGTTCGGCTTGGCTCGTGTGTACAATCCAAATGAGCTTTGCAACCTGAACGACTATGACCGTATTCCTTGCAACGCCTACACTGTTGCTTTGGTCCCCTTTTTACTTCTCCTTTAGAAGGAATACGAGCACGGCCAGGTGGGTACCAATTTACCTCTTCACAAGGACCGGCGGTTACACAGTCTTAAGATTATCTGGATCGACCCATTCGAAAGGATGACCCATTGGGTTTATGCCTTCTGTGTAGGCCGCTTGATATGTATCTGACGTGAAATTGGTCTCTGCATAGGAACTTGCGTCGTCCTGTTTGAAGAAACGTGCCTGGGCGATAATGTGTCCACATGGTAAACCAGACAACTGCATGCAACTACATGTTCGTGTTTCCAAGTTGACAATCCCATTCGTTTTCCCATCTAACATCTCCAAAATCATATTTGTGGATGGAATCGCATTCCATGTTCTGGAATTCTTGTTCCTCTTCCCGATCTTGTGTTCGGCATATGGTGTGACAAACGTCGTAAACCCTGCTCTAGTGGTACGATGTTTGAAATACAATTGTTGTACCGAAGCCCGAAACCACTCCAATAACATTGTGACGGGGAGTTTTCTTGAATGCCTTCTTAGAGCGTTAATGGACTCCGCGTTGTTAGAAGTCATGTAAGCATATCGCTTTTGTGTAGCATGATACCTTGACCATCTTTTTTTTTTCCAACAACTCTAAGAAATTTAGCCGAGGCTGGTAAACGTCTATTAACAACATCAAAATGGTGATCGAAATTTGACTCACGGTATGACTTACACATTTTCCAGTAATGTCATTCGAAGTACTTGAATTTGGAAGATTGATTTTTCAAGTTCATCAACAAATGACGACAACATACTAAATGAAATGCCTCTGAAAATATCGTCAAAATACCTGTTGCAATTGAAGGAGACTATCGGATACGAAAGTCAGGTTGCCAATCCCACCGGCAGATTCAATGGCGTCACACAAGTTTCCCAAGAACCACGTCCAAACATCAACCGTATTCGATGCACCAATTCCATAGGCTAGAGGCTAGATGCCATTATTGTCATCCATGGCACAGGCAACTAAGTTAGTTCCCAAGTAACCATCTTTCAAATGTGAACCATCTAGAGATTAGTGTCTGGGAATGCATCTAACTTGTGTCCGATGTCTATTGTCTGTATCCTACTTACGTATACTATTTTTAATGCATCAAACTTTCAAAAATGGTGTTTTAATGTATTTTGCTGATATGTCGCTCCTTTAAGGTGCCACGTGGCATCCCGAGAGTTTTACACATCATCAAAACATCACCAAAATACACTAAAACACACTTTTAGAAAGTTTGAATAATTAAAAATAGTAAACTTAAGTTGAGTACACACAATAGAAATCGGGTACAAGTTAGATGCATTTTCAGACAGTAAACCCAACCATCCATGATGATTACTGAGCGCGTATGGTTAATAAATGTACGTATTTGCAAGTACTATTAGTATAAAAATATAAATTATACTAATTTATATGTATATTGTAAGACCGTTAAAAAGGTATATTTACTTACAGCTGCACCAAGGGACATGTAACACACTACAAATTTGTCTTCCTTATCGATAAGCACAATTGTTTTACTTCCTGGATTTTGCAGCATCAGGTTGTGGAAGTAAAAGGGAAGCATCCGAAATGATTATGCGGGACTACCTCTCAACAACTCTGTCGCATAACACTTTGCCCTCTAGGCTTGATTGTATGAGAGGCTGATTTGAAAATGTGCTTTCATATCAAGTTTGATCTCTTTGCCTTTGTATATACGTCCTTCCAACGTCATCAACTCTTTTAAGATGTGACCAAGAAACTTCTTGCTTGCTTCACGGTTATTTGGTAGGATTTGAGTGCGAGAACATGCGTGAAAGTCAACAAACTTCCGGAATTGGAAGTCCTCCTTATCTTTGATATAATAAGCACTTATTTTTCCAATTACAATTAGGCAAGGCACCTTTTGCTGTGTACCGTTTCTTGTCTGATCTCTTCAATTTAATTTGAAAACTCTCTTCGACATACTTGGTATGCAATTGAAGGATTAACTTATGTTTTGTTTTAAATGTTTGTCCAAGTTTCACCCGGTAAGAGGGTTCATACAAGGTAGGTAGCTGGTCATTGTATGATTTGTGGATCACTACAAGATAACAGCTGTGGCATATTCTAAAATATATCCTTTTGTTTTGCTTTATGTGGTAGTGGTTTGTCATATGTATATTTGGGATTCTCCTCTTCCTCATCCTCCTCCTCCTCTTTCTTCGCCTTCTCCTCCTCCTCATCATCATCTTCATCATCGACAACATTATTACCGAACGGATGATCCATTTTCTTAGATGGATTGACATTTTCTTCACCATAATGATCATAATCACTTGCATAATCATCCACCTCCTCGACACGATATTCAGAATAATTATGTACGTGATGAATATCCCCACGATATTGGGAATTGTTATGATCATCTTGGTTGTGTAGTGCTCGTTGGTTGTTTAGTGTGTCTTGTGTTTGTTGGTTGTTTAGTGTGTCTTGTGTTTGGTAGTTGTTTTGTGATGAATATGTGTTAGTTGTTGGGTATTGTGGACCACCATGATAATGATAATGATAATGTAGTTGATAAGGAAACGAAAATTATTGATAATCCATTTGGCCATGTGGAAATGATTGATATTGCGGAGGTTGGTTATAATCATGTGTTTGAAGTTGTTGAAAATGTTGTTGAAACCACTACCACTACTATTAGGTTGATTGCTACCTACCCTAAACATTTATTACTTTATCAATAACGTACAGTTCTATCAGAGCGTTATCAATTGTGTGGTACAAAAAGTCCCCAAAATCATCATCGTCGTCATCATTTATATCGATAACATACCGATCCACCTTATAGGTAATAAAAATTGGAGTATCAAGTGGTAATCCTAGTTTTTTTTGAAATGGTTTGTTGGTGAATATATGTGTGTCAGTCAGTTGGTCAGAGTCTGTACGTGTCAAATTGTAAAGAATTAGTTGTGTAATGAATTAGAGGAGTTAGAAATATACAAGTGTTATGACACTAGCTTAGTGTCGCAAGGTTCGGCTAGGGCAAGTGTCACAGGTCAGTTCAGTTTTGTATAAATATAACTTTAGGGTTTCAATTGGAGGGTGACGAACCCTCAGAGTTGTGAGCGATCTGTGAGAGTTTTTCTGTAATATTTACAAGTTATAATCAATAGAAATCGGAAGCTTTTGATATTTGTGTTTGTGTGATTCTTTAAATACGTTCAATACTTAATCGTTTGAATTCCGCACTTATGTTTAAGATATGATCAGATAGATCTTGACCTATAGGACCTACAAAGTGGGGGAGATCACACAAATTTGGATTCGCCATTAATTGAAACTAATACTACTGAAACTTGGGTATTGTTGCCATTAACTGAAACTGATACTACTTGATTCAAGTAATCATTTGCGACACTTAGCTAGTGCCGCATCATCTCTTTGCGACACTATGCTAGTGTCGCAAATCAACACTTGGAGAATTTCCGCAATGGTTGAACTTGTGGCTTTAACATTCTCGTACAACTTTGTTCTCTATGTCTTTTAGCTTTCAGATGACAGAATTAGAAGTCAATGTCAAGCTAGTAGAACCCAGGCATAATATTACGGCATTCTTAGATGATTCTCATGATAAGTCCGTGCCGTTCCGACCCATGATCCACTTTCTAAGGCGCTCTCGTATTCATCATGCTTTGACAGCCATCGCTCCCATTTATATGAATCAAATCAGGCCGTTCTGGACAAATGTCGTACTCAATACCGAGCTTGAACATCCTCGCATAGATTCGTCAAGTTCTTCAGTTCAACGACACTCACGACATGCCCACCCAAATTGCCAACACGTTTATTGCCGGTGCATTACTCCGCATGGGATATCCAGGGATCCCTTCTGATCAATATCGCAAACAACATTTGAGCCGCGTATGGAGATATTTTATGCACATTATGATCGTTTGCTTATCTGGACGCAAAGCTGGATTCGATGGAGTTAGTCATCAAACTGCATCAGCAATGCTTGCTTTGGTTTACAACAAGCCCTACAATTTCTCCAGTTATATCTTCAGCGCGATGGTTGAAAATGTACAAAGTGATCAACGTTGGTTTATGTATCCGCGCTTCGTGAAGCTGTTGATAAATGTTCAAGTTCAGGGTATTCCAGCTAATGCGGAGTCTCTTCTTCGTCAAACCCCCATGCGCCTACGTATTTTTGGAGACTGTGAGACTTACGGTCGAGGGGCTCCAATGCCAGATGATGTTCCTTTATTTGGGCACATAGTCAATGAAAACTATGTTGCACCGCCAAATGATGGCACTCAGGATTAGGTGCCTGAAGATGCTGCGGGTGCAGAGAATGCTGAGGATTTACAGGCTGATCAGCCTAATCAATCTGATGAAAATAATGGTGAAGAAACTGTAAGGGAAAGTTCATCCGAATCAACTGATGAGATTCGAGAGGATCCCAATGATACACCACTGACTCCGACGGGGAGATTCCTAACAAACGTACAATAGAGTTCCTTCGCATTCATGATACTCGAAAATATGAACGAATTCAATGTAGGATACGACCTGGGAAAACTAGGGCCTCTACTCTTAGCAAACGCCCTATTGCTGATGAAGATCTCGAGTATATTTCGGAGGAGCCGCCTGTTTGTCGCCAATGTTCTTCTTCTCAATAGGTTTTAGATCAGGCTCCTCCATCATCCTCGAATGTACAAGCATCCTTTGCTCAACCTTCAACTGGACCATCTGAATCTAATGCAGAGGTGCTTGCACAAGT
>OZ005685.1:92259-226998 GCA_963930675.1 Gnaphalium uliginosum
TGAGTTGAAGACAAGGTCTGCGGTTCAGGGGGAACTTCTGGTAATGATGACGATAATAATGATGATGATGCTGATAATGATGACCATCAACCAGGAGACAGTGCAAATAATGATGATAATGATGTCATTCCCCCCAACAACAATGACAACCAGAATGATGAACTGGCAGACTTGTCAAGGGCAATGGTTGTCTATGAACCTCCCGTTGAGACTGATCAAGTACTGAATGTAGAATATTTGTCAAGCATGCAAATTTACTCTACATAGGACTAGCTGGAGAAAATGAGGAAAGGTATGAGGCAGATGAGATGATTGAAGGCATGGTTTATGAAGAAGAAGGAAATGAAGAAAATGATAAGGATGTAGAAGTTGAGGAGGAGGTTCTGACTGATGAAGATGAGTTGGTTGATGTAGTTGAAAGGCAAGTGGATGAAAGTGAAGACAATAAAGACTCGGAACGTGAGACAGAGTCAGAGGCACCAGAAACATCAAATCTAAGAGCTGAGACGTCTAAATGGTTCAAACCTTTAACAACATCTCCCAAGAGTGCTAAATTTTTTAAGGTGCTGGATAATTGCAAAGGAGTGATAATCAGTTGGAAGTTTGATGGGGATCATAAATTGATAGTGGTGAAAAAAAAGGATGGTATCCAATAGTGGTGAAAAGAAAGGATGGTATCCAATATTTCAGGTTGAGATTTAAAGATATTTGTACGCTACCGAAGTGTGAAATCAACATGTTGGCTTAGCTTGACTTAATAAGTCATTCAAACGATGACAAGGCAAAATTTATTGAGTCTACAATTAGAAAGGAGGTGCGTAGTGGAATATATAACTTGCTGAAGCCGACTCTGGGTAAAAGGTACATTTACAAGAAGAGGATTAACAGAGTAACGAATCGACCTCATGTGAAGCTAGTATACCCTCCAGCCAGGACGTTGAAAAGGATTCCATTAGAAAAACTGCCACTGGACTTTCTTGGAAGATTCAAGTACTGGTACTATAATCCTGCGACAGGAGAGGCGGTGATTGAGGTTATATCGGAGGAGGAGACTTCGGAGACTGAGCAGATCTGGCAGGTAGTGCAGACGGAAAAGATCTATGTCTAAGATCCTATTAGTTTAATAAATCTTTCAAGACAAGACATGAAGACTCTTCAAGCTAACAAGATACTATTCGACATTGAAAACAAGTCAGAGGCCGAAAAGTTTCAAAAAGTTGTACATATCTGCATAGAGAAAGGAATACATGCCGGTGGCAACTTCGCAGCGAATTGGAGCTGAACAGAAGACATCTAAAGACCAAGCTGATGACAATGAGGAGTTTGTTGGTGCATATATGTGTGTCGGTCAGTTGGTCAGAGTCTGTACGTGTCGAATTGTAAAGAAATAGAGGAGTTAGAAATATACAAGTGTTATGCCGTGACACTTGCTTAGTGTCGCATATGCGACACTAGCCTAGTGTCGCAAGGGTCGGCTAGGGCAAGTGTCGCAGGTCAGTTCAGTTGTGTATAAATATAAGTTTAGGGTTTCAGTTGGAGGGTGACGAAACCCTGAGAGTTGTGAGCGATCTGTGAGAGTTTTTATGTAATATTTACAAGTTATGATCAATAGAAATCAGAAGCTTTTGATATCTGCGTTTGTGTGATAATTTAAATACGTTCAATACTTAATCGTTTGGATTCCGCACTTACGTTTAAGATACGATCTGATAGATCCTGACCTATAGGACCTACATGGTTTTTAACAAACCTCTGTAGACATTTGGTTTTTCTCGAGCAATGGGAAGTTTTAAAGGAAATCTATAGCAATCAATTGGAATATACATTGATACTCCGTTAATATATTCAAAATGACCTCCATAACAAATAAAAAACCTAAACTTATCATTTACTTAACTCATTTTGCTTAAGAAAACAAACTTATTAATAAAGCAAATGGTTTTGAATCGTACCTTGAAAATCAATATGTTGAACCTCTAATAGGTAATAAGAAATTGAGAGTGTTTTAAGATGTGGTGTGAAAAATATACTGATCAACTAAAATCTTTTTAAAGGTACATTTTTAGCCATAAAAATTCAGAAAATCTCTGACAATCTTATCCAAAATATCAATTGAAGATAAGAAATCTTATCCGGAAGAATCTGGAAAATTTAGGAAATTTTATAAAATCTTATCCACAAAGCACAAAGAGAATGAATATTCGAGAGAGAAAAACTCGTTAATTTGAAGAGTTTGTTTGATTGTTTGAATTATTGGCTTAAAGTGTCACACCCCCAAATTTTGATGCAGCGGAAGTCGGATTGGGGCGCGACTAATTAGGAAATCATTACACAAAGTTACATCGAACGACCACTATATGCGTCGTTTTGAAAATAGTACAAATTATTACATTGGAAATCAAGTTGTTTACATCATTTTTTGAGTTCGCAAATAGTCCAAGAGATTCTAATACATAACTAGTATTACAAAATAGTAATGCAAGAAAAATCTCCGATGTTTGTAAATCATGCGACTCGAGCTATCGTGTCCTGGGGTAGTCCTACTCCCATTGTGGACCTGAGAATACATACTAAAACGGTCAACATAATGTTGGTGAGTTCATAGATTTGGAACAGTTATCAAAAGTTGTTAATAATCACAAGATTTAATCACAAATGCAAAATAAGTGTATACTATTGCCATGAGCCTCTCAGTTCGACGCTTAACCTAGTTTGTGCCTCGGGCAGATGCATAATCCAATACACCTGTAACAGTCAAATATTAATGCGTCCGTGGGTCGGCTAGGACGCTTAACCTCGTACAAATGGGGGCACAAAAAGCAAAAGCCTACACGCAAAGATCAAAATCCCTTTGTGTCCCGCATACTAACTCTCGTACCAAGCAACAAAAGGCTGGCTTAAAGATCTAGCTCACCACGCAAAGCGCAATTTGCGCTTTGCATCCTATTTGGGTATAATTTTAACAATTTTTTTTGGGTAACTTTAAGTAGTTTTTAAAAAATGGCTAAAAAAATAATTTCCCTAAATATTTTTATCATTTTTACGGTTTTTCTTTACAATAGATGATTTAGACTTTCATAATTATTTTCACTAATATCTATATTTGGATGTTCTTGTTTAAAATGGGATGTAAATAGTGTTGATGGATATTCTAGCCCATTAGAGTGGCTTGACCCGTTGTCATATTAGGGTTTATTGTTTTCTATATATACTTGTATTATGTTTTGAATGTTTTGAAAAGCACAAAGAATAGTATTGTTTATGATATCAGAGCGGGTGTAACCCTAATCACGCCACACTTTTCCTTTATCTTGTCCCGGCGACCTATCCTTAGTCGCTGCACATCTTCCTTTCGTTACCTTCATCTCTCCCTACCACGGTAATTATTCTTCACATATGTACAATATTATTATTGTTTTCATTTGTTTGTCTTTAATTTTTTAATCGCAAGTGTCATTGTATTTGTCACTAGAATCCACTCAACTTTGACACCATCACAATTGAACTGCCATAATTTCTTGTATCTCGTTGATCACACGTATCCGATTTATTTTATTATTTCTTTGGTCAAATAATATTAATGTGTTTGACTTCGGTTGTTTGTGTAAATAATTAATTTGCTCATCTGTTACAAATGCCATATTTATTTATTCGATATACTCTGTTACAACAACCAGTGACGGCATTTCATGATAGATCTTTTTCAGACCCGAAATGATACATGGATACAAGGCTACTTCTCATCTCACTTTAAATATCTATGTCGCCTCCTTCACCTTAAAAGTTGTACTTATCACTCCCAATATATTTAAAACTCTTGTTTCAGTTAGCAAGTTCACCACGAATAATAAATGTTTCATTGATTTTGTCCCTTATGATATCACTGTGCGAGACTATCATACATGTCAAACTCTTCTTCGTTGCTATAGTTTTGGAGATCTATATCCCATACGCACTGCATCTTTAGCATTTGTGTCTATTTCA
Organism: Gnaphalium uliginosum; assembly: GCA_963930675.1. Classification (NCBI taxonomy): domain Eukaryota; kingdom Viridiplantae; phylum Streptophyta; class Magnoliopsida; order Asterales; family Asteraceae; genus Gnaphalium; species Gnaphalium uliginosum. Next base: position 96,244 of record OZ005685.1, read on the forward strand.
AACAGTCTTTCTCTCTAGCACCAAAGACTTGGTCACGCCGGTGACTCGGTTTTGCAAACTCTCGCTTCTCATGGTCTAATCTCCTTTAATAAACAAAACACTCATGTATTGTGTCGTACTTGTCAATTAGGGAAGCAAACCCAGGATCCCTTTCCATCGATCTAATTATGTAGTGACATCTCCATTTGGCATTGTTCATTTCGATCCATGGACATCTCCCATCCCCAGTGTCAGTGGATTCAAATACTATATTCTTTTTCTAGACCACTTCTCCCACTTCCTTTGAGTTTTTCCATTAAATAGAAAATCAGATGCTCAATCTAAATTCTTACATTTTCGTGCATTTTTCAATACCCAATTTAATCGTGAAATTAAATCATTTCAATGCAATCATGGTGTGGAATTCGACAAGAAGTACCTACATGATTTGTTTGCTACAAATGGCATTTAATTTCGCTTCTCATGCCCACGTACCTCTCAGCAAAATGATAAATCTGAACGCATGATCCATACGATTAACAATGTTGTGCGTTCACTTCTCTTTCAAGCTCGCCTTCCACCCGAGTATTAGGTTGAAGACTACAAATGGCCACTACCCTACTTAACCATCTTTCATCCACCTATATCAAAAATGTCATCATACACACTAAATTGTTCAATAAACCAGTCTCATACTCTCATCTTTGCACATTTGAATGTCTTTGTTATCCTTATGCATTCCTTCCATATAAACTAGCTTCTCCCACCACACCATCTATCTTTCTTGGGCATCCTGCCGACTATCATAGTTATCCTTTTCTTGACCTAAACACCAACAAAATCATCATTTCTCGTCATGTCACCTTTGATGAATCTGTTTTCCTTTCGGTTCAGTGACTCCTACTAAATTCCCAACCTATCAATTTCTAGACAATAATCTTGATCCTTCACCTATCGTTATACGTATTCTCACCACAGCTAACCCTTCCCAACAACCACCTCCAACTCAACCTCAAAAAGCATCTCAAGCCCCTCCTACACCAGCACCTCCACAACCAACACCAACACCGCCTCCAGCTACACCACCAGCGACGCCAACACCGCCTTCAACTTATACAATACCTCCACCAACCAACAACGTTGTGCCACAACACCCCATGGTCACACGTTCTAAGGTTGGAACTGTCAAACCAATTAATAGACTTAATCTTCATGTGACCACTCTCTCTTCTATCCTCGGTCTCCTCTCCATGCTCTGAAAGACTCTAACTGGAAGCATGAAATGTGTGATGAATATAATGCTCTCATTGAGCCGTCAACATTGTGCGCTCCATGTGGTTATATAAATACAAATTTTTGACAAATGGTTCATTAAGTCGTTACAAAGCGCGACTTGTTGCTAATGGTCGAAGTCAACAACAGGGTATCGACTGCGATGAGACCTTTAGTCCAGTTGTTGAACCAACCTCTATTCGTAATATTCTTAGTCTTGCTATACCTCATCAGTGGCTTGTTCACCAGCATGATGTGAAGAATGCTTTTGTTAAAGGTCATTTGCCTAAAACTGTTTATATGCATCAACCACCTGGCTTCTCAGATCCTCGGCACGCTAATCATGTTTGTCTTCTAAAGAAATCGTTATGTGGTCTCAAGCAGGCCCCTCGTGCATGATTTCACCGTTTTGCTGGTTATGCTACTCGTGTTGGTTTTCAACAAAGCAAATGTGATTCTTCTTTGTTTATATTTAGACGTGGGTCAGAGATTGCTTATCTATTGCTTTATTTTGGATGATATTGTTCTTATGGGTTATATCTTCGGACTTTGCTATGTCCTCTTAAATATTTTCTAGGTATCTTGGTTCTACGCAATAACACTGAGATGTTTCTCTTTCAGAAAAAGTATGCTACCAAAATTATTGAGCGAGCTCTTATGCTCAATTGCAACCCGTGTCCAGTAGATACTAAGACCTTGTCCTAGATAACGCCCCTGTTACTACCCGTGTCCAGTATCTCACTTTCACAAGACCAGACTTGACCTATGCAATTCAGCTGCTATGTATCTTTATGCATGATCCGCGTGAACCTCACTTTTCCGCTTAAAGTGTGTTCTTCGTTATGTTCGCTGGACGATTGATCATGGTCTGCAGTTGTACGCGTCACACACTACCCGTCTCACAGCTTACTCTAATGCCGACTGGGGTGGGTGTCCTACTACTCGCAGGTCAACCTCGGATTATCGTGTGTTCCTTGGTGACAATCTACTCTCTTGGTCTTCAAAAACACAATACACCATTTCTCGTTCGAGTGCCTAAGCTGAGTATCATGGAGTCGCTAATGTCGTTACTGAAACCGCATGGATTCGCAATCTTATTCGAGAAATTCATGCAACACTTTTTACAGCCACTTTAGTCTATTGTGACAATCTAATCCCGTTCAACATCAACGCACGAATCACATTGAGATTGACATGCACTTCGTTCGTTACAAAGGGGCAACAGGACAAGTTCTCGTTCTTCATATCCCGTCACTATTAGTATGCAGATATCTTCACCAAAGGGCTTCCACCATCGTTGTTCACCAAGTTCCGATTCAGTTTGAGTGTTCGAAGACCTCCCGCTTCAACTGCGGGGGATTGTTAATGGATATTCTAGCCTGTTAGAGTGGGCTTGGACCGTTGTCATAATAGGATTTCGTGCTTTCTATATATATATTTGTATTATGTTTAAAATGTTGAAAATAACAAAGAATACAGATGTTTAAATACGATTTCAAATATTTGAAAGATATCATCCATCAAAATAATTTTTTAAAGATGGCACAATTATCTCGCACTTTAAAATGGATTTTGATCATCTCATAAATTAACACTGAGGTCATACTTCTATAAAACAAATTAATATAGTGGGTTCTCATACGTACTATAACACAAAAATAATATTTTTTAACTTAGTCACATCTCGCATCGTTTTCTCCTCAAATCAAAACCCTATCTTCTTCACTTTAATTATGGAACAAATTGCTCCAACATCTCCTTCTCTCTTTTTTCACAAAATCACGTCATTGACAATTACATAAGTACAATCAAACCACCACTAAAATTAAGCAACCATCTTCGCTGATCCAATACCACCATTGACATAATTCATGTCTCGCATTTATTTTTTTATTTTCAGTCCAAACTACAAATTTGTTCCTCTCGTCACTGTAATGACCGATTACAACAACAACCGATTTTTAATTTTGCTTATTTGCATGATTGAGAATTTTGAGTTTGATCGAATTTTTTAGTTGAGATATGTGCAAAACGAATTTGGGTGCAAAACGAAATCGGGTGCAAAATGAAAATGAGGTGCAGAATCATATTTGCACCCATGAATCAGGTGCATAATCATATTTGCACACATGAATCAAGTACATAATCATATTTTCTCTGTGAACTAGGTGCAGAATTCGATTTGTACCCATGAACTAGGTGCATAATTCGATTTGCACCCATGAACCAGGTGCAGAATCTGATGTGCACCCATGTCTTACACTTTTTTTTTTGTGATTCTACACTAAATTGTTATATTTTTTGTATTTTGTGTGAAATTGATCATGATTAAAAACTAAATTTAGTGATGTTATTTTTTTAATTAATTCAATTGGTATATTTTTTTTAATTAAGTGTTATTAATTTTAAAATAGTTTTGAGTTAAAATATCTGAGTGTTTAAAAAAGAGCGGAGGAGACGTGTAGAGGTGGTTCTCACAGTTCTCACAATTCCTTGGTTCTCACGGAATCCTCACTATATATATATATATATATATATATATATATATATATATATATATATATATATATATATATATATGTGGTAGAGTGACAATAAGAACACCATAAAAAAAAAGAATGACTAAGAATGACTAATAATGCTTCATAATCGCACAACTAACCAACAAAATCATTACTCATACATCTCAAATATGTGTAGAAAAACAGATGTGCACTCTCATATGTGCATAAGATTGAACAAACAATTGATGCATAATAATAGAGATAATCGTGCATCAATCGTTTTTTCGATTTTTGTGCATTTTTAGAAATGTGCATTTATTTGTTCTTTGCATATTTGAGATCTACCTACCGGTAAGTTGCACTAATGTCCTCACAATAAATCTAGGGTTTGAACGTTTCTAGGTAAACATTGTGCAAATGACTAGGGAAAAGGTAGGAAATGATCAAGGGACATCCCGGTTAAGCCAAAAAACTCGCCCTCGTTACTAAACTAGAAAAACTTCGTCCGTTTATATATATATCCAATTGGTTGAAAGGTGTTTCCACGATAAGAACGTATTTTCAACGAATATGAAGTCTAATCTAATCTGATATAAATATTAATCTAATCTAAATATTGATAAATGAAAACCGAAAGCAAATTTATATTTGTATAGAAAAAAATGAAAATTTAAGGTGGATAATAGCTCAAATTAATTAACCAAGGATCGATGCTCTCTCTCTCTCCCTTATCAACAAGGGTGGTACTGCTCTCTCTTTATAATCAATTGTCAAACATTCACTTAATGTTTCTTTATACTTTCTCAATGACGTCTTGTCAATATCCCTTTTCCGTCAGCTACTTCTCGCCATAGCCGGTGCTCCGGGCAACACTGCTCTGTATGAGATAGAGAGAGAGTACAAGAGGTTTTTGATGTCTTACATATATGATTCACTCTCTAAATAACTGATCCGATCCATCGCCTTTTCCTGAAACTTGTTAGTGATTATTTTAATTCATCATTTGATCAGGGTTTCTCAATTTCTGCTTTCATCCTTTCATTCTTTACCAGGCCAAATTGTTAGTGATTAAAAAAAAAAAAAAAACAAAACAAACAAGAAAAAAAAATTGAGCTAGAGTAGTGATGGAAGATTATATGAGAGAGAACAGCAGCAGTAATAATACAGGCACAACATCCACCACTTTCTTATACGGGTCGGGTGGACTATCGGTTGTTACCCCGGATACGACTGCTATAGGCAACGAAATTGATCCTGGAGGCTTTCATAATTTTCAATATCATCATAATCATAATCATAATCAAAATCTTAATCATCATCCAGTAGTAAAGATCGAAAGTGGGGGTGCCCAGAAATTTCATAATTATCCTTGTATGATGAGCTTTGACAACCAAGATGAAGCTCTCAAAGCTAAGATAATTTCTCACCCTCACTATTCCAACCTTCTTCAAGCTTATATGGACTGCCAAAAGGTGACCTATATATATCTAATATCATATACTTGATCAAAAAAAAAAATTATATAAAATCAACTCATGTTTACAATTAACAATTAAATGTATTACTAATCACTATCTTAAAAGATTTATATGATCATCTATATATAGGTGGGAGCGCCACCGGAAGTTGCGAGGAGGCTGACCGCGGTGCGTCACGAGTATGAGGCTCAACAAAAGGCTAATCTACAAAATAGTAGTGGTTGCAGAGATAACTACAAAGACCCAGAACTGGATCAGTTCATGGTATGGCTATAGCTGTGGCTAATTGAATGATATGGACTTGTACTGGATTTCTTGCTTTTTAAATATGAAATAGAGTAGTATCTTTTATTATTATAATTTTTTAATGTAGGAAGCATATTATGATATGCTAATCAAGTACAAAGAGGAACTCGCAAGGCCAATTCAAGAAGCTACCGAGTTCATGCGAAGGATTGAATCTCAGCTTTCAACACTTACCATCTCCTCCTCCTCCTCCTCCACAAATAATGCTTCTATGGATCGGATCTTTATATCTCCCGGTAACTCCCATCCTCATTCTATACATAAAACACGTGTGTTGCATTTATAGCACAAAAATATGCCGTTTAAATATATATATATATATATATATATATATATATATATATATATATATATATATATACATATATTGACTTATGGGACAATTTAAGCTCAAATTCTTCAATTGTGTACATCATTTGGTCAAATACGAAGAACATATATATCATTTGGTCTGCTTTTAATTTTACGTTTTAAGTGTAGTACGTGTAGTAAGAGAAACTTCGAGTTCGTTTACTGTCAACTCCAGCTATATATGGTAGGACTGTCCAGGATCATTCGTTGGTCTCATCATTTACAGGTTGAAGAAAATTTTGACCCAACTTTGCTAAAGATCGACCAAATTGACGATACAAACCACCCATAGTTAAAGTAGTATTTCTTTGCTATAATGTGTGTGTGTGTGTGTGTGTGAGAGAGAGAGAGAGAGAGAGAGAGAGAGAGAGAGAGAGAGAGAGTTAGGACTTAGGAATGCAATAAAAGGAACCCTAGTGAGAAGTTATGATTGTATAGGATAATAGATTTGTAAAGATTAAAAATTTTAAAAACTTTAAAACTGGTTAATTAAGAAAAAATTCGAAAAAGCCTTCAACTCAAAACCAACGAATGCTAATATCGAGTGGCTAAAACCTAATGATTGATATTATTAATTAATAAAACTGGATCTTTAATCCTTCGAATGATGCTTTAAAACATATATTGAACGTAGGAGTACGTGTTTACCTCTGTTAAAGGGTTATTGCCAAATTTCATGACATCTATGTGCGGCTGACGTTTCTGCAATATTCTTGTTCAGCCCATAATAATATTTTATACTCCGTAATATAATAAGTTAAAATCTTTCATTTCCGAAGTTGTTCATATACGTACCTCGAGAGAATGGAAACATTATTCTGGTCATGGTCTCATGGTCTTTCACTTTATGTGAGCATTATATTTACAAGCTTTTATATTATTGTTCTTTTGGAGATAAATTGATCACTTATTGACAATATTTTTACTAGTATATGGTCGTTTTTTGTAACTTTGAAATGGGGGTGGACATAATGTTCATTTCAGTAACACCCCATGTCCTTGTTCCCCTTTTTGCTTTATTTTACAAAACTATTTCTTTTATTTTTAATTTCTACTACTTGTTTATGTATGCATCATGTAGTGTTTCTTTTAATATTTCTCAGTTATACTTATATATATATATATATATATATATATATATATATATATATATATATATATATATTATTTGTAGCTATATATGCTATCAAAGTTGACAGAGTATTCACATTTTTGAAGGTGCTGAAAATATGTACGGTTATGTACGTCTATGTATTATTGATTAGATGCCGAAAGATTATGCTCAAGCATTTGAACTGCTTGGATAATCTCAGTTATTTTGTTGTATTCTATGCATGTATGAGATTTTAGATCTGCAAGGATCATTCCAAATTGGGTGTTCAATTAACGACATGGGGAGTTATCTGAATTGACTGACAAAACCGAACCTAATTAACCAAAAAAACTGGTTAGCCGACACTTTGGAGTAATTTTCGATCAACCAAAATAAATGGTTCATTTATGGTTCTATATGTCAACCATTACCAAATTAACCGAACAGAACCAAAACATTTATAAGCTATCTACATTATTTTTATTACATGTTTTTCCTTATTTGGGTTAGTGAACATTTCCTAGGTTATGTTGTTTATATTCTTTTGTTGATATCAAATAACAAGCGCACTAGTATAAATTATCTACATTATTTTTATTACATGTTTTTCCAAAGATATTATCCAACAATAAACTCCCTAATATAATAAAAAGAAAATCTTCATAATATTTGACTAAATCTTAACACTCCCCTTCAAATTATTTGGTGAATGGATGTCTTGCGTTCCTAACTTACTACAAAACTTCATCAAAACACGGCATGCAACTCAACTGCTTTGGTAAGAATCTCAGCCTATTGGTCCTTATAGTCAATAGTAGGCCCAATATTATCTTAGCGACACAAGCAAAGTAGAAATGCATGACATCTACGCACCAACTTGAAGGGGAGTGTTGAGATTTAGTAAAATATTATGAAGATTATAATTCCATTATTTTAGGGAGTTTATAGTTGGATAATATCTTTGAGATCCGAATAGAGAATCTTACATAATTTGCAACAGCTTTGGTAAAAATATCAATCGATTGATCCGTATAGTCAATTGCATGCACAATATTATTCATCTCGACATTCAACAATTCTCAAGCTTTATCTTTTTGCAAAAGAAATATTTCTTCATTATTTGCATCTTTCCAACTAGAATCCATCAAAGTCTCATGCACACCGTTAGGAACAGCTACACGACATAATTGATCTACAAATGACTTGTTTCACTTTACTAGAAATCTCATGCTCATATGTGAATTAAGGATACCTCTACTGACCCGCTCAGGCAGCACTTTTCTGTGTGGCTTGGGATCATGAGCATGAACTTGGGTAGACGATTGATGTGGTATGTTAGTCAAATCCTCCAAGTCTGTCAAAGGAGATCATGATTCATTTTTTGCACATCTAATTCCCTTTTTTCTGATTTGGTTTTTTCTATTTCTAATTCATTTTTCTTTAATTCTATCGACAATAGGATCGGAAGTTTCTTCTGTTGCATGCCCATTTTCACATACATCTTCATTCGGCCCTGAATTATATAGATAAATGTTTGAATTTTCTTTATTTTCTCCTAGTTCAAACCCGAAAACTACATTTCGTCATCATGAAACACAACATCTATAGTAATCAACATATATTTAGTGGGAGGATGATATCACCTATAACCTTTCTAATGAGTAATAGCCTAGAAAGCACAACTCACCCCTCACGGAGTCGGCCACATAAATGCTACGTACCCAAAAAGAACTAGGAGGAAAATTTGATATCGGTGGATTAGCTACTACCTAATTAAACACTTCCACATAAATGGTGTTTGAAACTTAATAGAGCTAGAAGGAGTGCAATTAATCAAATATGCCACACAAGAGAATGCTTCACCCTAATACGTCAATGGCATATACACTTGAATTAATGAGGCACTCCACGAACAACTTCTAGCAAATGTTGATTCTTCTATCTGCAACTCCATTCTATTGTAACCTAAAGACACAAGTAGTTTAATTTGTCGCTGTAGGTCCCTTTTGTGCGGATCTGATTTGAATCGATTCGTTATTCGTGCGGAATCCAAATAACAAGTCAAGAACGTGAAACATGTATAATTGTAAATCGAATACGAACAAATAAATATAAATAATGTTTCTGTTTATTGATCAATCACGATTACAGAAAATAAACGTTTAAGCATCAAACCAAACTCTCTCTCAAACCCTAAATTCGTTTCTCACTCATACGCACACCCTTCCCTGTCGACTGCTGTACTAATATATAATAAATATATATATATATATATATATATATATATATATATATGCAGAGCCTGCGACACTAACTGCGACACTAGTGTTGATTCTTAATAAAGCTAGAAGGAGTGCAATTAATCAAATATGCCACACAAGAGAGTGCTTCACCCTAATACGTCAATGGCATATACACTTGAATTAATGAGCCACTCCACGAACAACTTCTAGCAAATGTTGATTCTTCTATCTGCAACTCCATTCCATTGTAGCCTAAAGACACAAGTAGTTTAATTTGTTGCTCCTCATGATTCCAAATAATCATTCAATTCAGAGTTTAGATAATATTCTTCATCATTATCTTTACAATTAAAGAGAGTTTGAATGATTTGACTGGATTTTTGAAATAGTATTTTCACTTCACTTTTGGATTTCATAAATCACAACCAAGTTATTCTTATACAAACATCAATAAAAGTAACAAACCAACGAGACTTTCCAAATGTTGAAATTTTTTATGGTCCCCATATATCAGAATGAACACGCATAAAAGGTAAATGACACTTATTCAAGACTAATGGAAAAAAGTACGATGAATTTTCCCAAATTCACATGTGATTCCTTCACACCCAAAACTCTATGTGATATATTTAAGCTCCTTTACTTTAGATCCAAATAGCATAACTTCCCTCGCCTAAAACCAGAACTAGTCGTCTTCTTTGTTTGGACCCTTAAAAACACAAAAGTTAGACCAATAAATCAAATGCAAGATAAGGTTGATGTTATTTTGAAAACATATAAAGAGGTGTAATCTAAAGTTGGAACAACAAAAACCAAAACAAAGTTTAAAAATTAGTAAGAGCGACAGATCATTTCCCAGTGAATCCAAAGTCATATGGTTTCTTGAAAATATGTGTACAAGTTTCAGAATCATTAACCACATTTACCTGATGTTGACTATAAAACTTTTTCGGTGTATGAAGCATCCTCATTGGTATTGGCTTCGGAAATTGCCAAAGTTGATGCCTTCTTCAAAACCCTTCTTCTTAGGTGCTCATGTATGGTCCTACAAATCTGGATATCCCACAATCTCAAAATACTGTTCTTTAGCATGTTAAGTTTGACCACATTGACCACATTTTTACTTAGGTTTTTCACGCCTTTTCTTTGTTTTGTGACCTCATGGCAGCAACTTTGATATAGTTATAATCACTTTTTAACGTTCGACGACGTACCACTTCTTGCCTAATCAATGAACAACATTCTTCCAAGATTGGAATTGACTCCTTTCTTAGACCAAATCTGTTCAAGAACAACATCTAATCCGGCAAAAGATATGTGTACACATTGAAACAACTCAGTTTATCAGAGTGCGTATTTACCATTTCACCTCAATTCGCGGAAGCATCTATACTCTAACATTCTCCTAAATCATCACGCAATTGTAGTTTAAATTTTTATCCTTCATTCTCTAACTTGAGTTGCAAAAATTTAAAAACATTTGAGTCATACGCAATGAAGATTATATCCAACAATCTCTTTTCGATTTCAATTTCTGCTGTTTCCTTTTATCCACAATTTGATGGCAAAACTTAGTTATACACATCTCCCATTTTTTCATTTTTTAATGGCAAACCGTAGTTTTACACATCCCACTTTTTGTCTTCGTCCACTGTTTTTAGCACACTATTTGTTCTTCATCCATTTTTAGCCCACTTTTTATGCGATTTCATTATTATTTAGATATTGGATAACCAATATGCTTAGTAATGTTTTTGTTTTCACATTACTGAAGCAATATACGATTTATAAACATATCATAGCATAAACAATATATAGGATAAGTGCAACCAAATAAAAAGTCACGTGAAACTCACCTTACGATCTTTAACTAGCTTTTCACTTCTTACTATCAAAGGTCTCCTTCGTAAGATATCAAAATTAAACACAGTAGAACTTCGTTTACCCTTTTTCAATCTCTAGCCACTTCCATAATGCTCTCTCTGTTTTTATAACTCTAGTTTTTTGTTATAGTGAAATTATGGTGTGGTAAATATTATAATTATTAAGTGGGTGGATACAAAATTAAGTTTTATCGAGTTTTTTGGCCGAGAGAACACCAACGTGTGCCGATAAGTGTGGGGTTTGAGACTCACGTGTTTGACTTCTTCCTGTTACTCTAATTCTATCACTTACCTCTTTTAATTTATTTGTAAGCCCAGTGATGATAATATTATATAGATTTTAATTATTATATTAGTGTTTTTTCTTCTTCTACTTCTATTGCTCCTCTATGGTTTTAATATATAAACACAAATTTTAGATTCCTTTGCAACACAACCATGTTAAATAGTTCTCCCATAAACACATCCAAATCCCTACAGCAAACCAACTCAAATCATGACCAACACTATTTTGGGACTTTATCTAATTCGTTATAGATTTATAAAAATATCAATTTATTTTATGTTCTATAAACTTTAAGTATTAATCTGTGTGATTACATTTTCAACCCTTGTAGTTTTCATTGTTGTCGCAAGCATCTCTCATTATTTGTTTAAAACGTCATTAACTAAATTTCTCATAGTTTTCATTTTCATTTTTATATAGTTTTCATTGCTTTAACATCTTCGGATCTTTTATAATCACTTTGTCTCTCTGATACAACTCTATAAAGATTTCAGCTAATTCTCAATAATACTAGGAAAGTGTTTTGTATTTTGTTTGTAGTAAACGCTTCCCAAACGCTTCCTAATTCAAAGAAAATACTTGCAACTCATCACTTCTATCTCTTCCCTTTTTATAACATAACTTTGCTCTGGTACCAACTTGAAAATAAGAGAAGAAGACATTCTTCTATTATGTTATTCATTCATTAAAAAGATAATCAATGATATTTATACACCGAAAAGAAAATTGTTTAGGATTCTCTAGCTATAAATTAGGATCCTAGAGATATTATCAAACCACAAACTCCCTAAAATAAATGAAATATAATCTTTGTAACATTTGACTAAATATCAACAAAAAGTTAACCTTCTTGTTTTTTGGCAGATGATAGTAAAGGTGAGGTGATTGGTTCATCCGACGAAGAACATGAACATAGCGGCGGGGAAACGGAACTTCCAGGAATAGATCCACGAGCTGAAGATCGTGAATTAAAGAATCACTTGTTGAGAAAATATAGTGGTTACTTATGTAGTCTCAAACAAGAACTTTCCAAGAAAAAGAAGAAAGGGAAACTACCCAAAGAAGCCCGACAAAAACTTTTAAGCTGGTGGGAGTTGCATTACAAATGGCCATATCCTTCGGTACGTGAATCTATTCTAACTATGGATGTAGTTCTATATGAAATAAAGTTGTTGTGATTGGTTTTCTTCATTTTCTCACTTCTAACAAAATACAACATCTGCCCTGAGCCGGTTTGGTTTGTTGGTATTCAACCTTTTTACCTTTCTAGAAAGTGAATACATCTTATATTGTTATTTCGTTATTTGATGATATATGTAGGGTAAATGACGCGGCTCGATAAACAATGGCTAAACAATAACAATAATCAAACAAGAACTAACCGAAATTTTCAAGGAGAGAAAATCTCTTATTAAATAAATGGGTTTAGTGCGGGTGAATGCACTTAATTTTAGTCATATCTCTATAGTGTGTACCCAACTTCGTTTTGGTCTATTGTGTGTATCAACCTTTCAACTTGATCTATTGTATGTATCCAATGACTAATATGATAACGTGACAACCATATAATGTGCCACGTCATATGACACGTTATCAAAAACAGGTGTCACGTCAGTCGGATACACACAATAGACCAAAAGGAAAGGTTGATACACACAATAGACCAAAACGAAGTTGGGTACACACTATAGATATCAAACTAAAGCTAAGTGCATTCTCTTGCACTAATCCCTAAATAAAAATACTCAAACTCTGTCAAAATGTAATGAAAAACAAACCCTAAAAACGTATTTAAGGATCCTAAAGAATTCCCACATAAAGATAATTACGAAATAAAAGGAAACAAAATCTAAATGTTCAAAATAAACTCCAAAAAATAGTAAATTGACGTTTTCGGCCCCTTAACGACCCTGGAACGCTGAAAACTGACAGGACTCAAAGTGAAGCGACAAGTCTTGTTCGTTGGGCCATTTTTGAGTGACTTTGCAAATTTCAGCCCAATCCACCACCAAAATCTATTTTAAACAAAATATGCTATAAGTGTATTTGTCGCGTTGACTTTTTCATTGACTGCCACGTTGATTGAACTAGTGACCATCTCTTCATCATCCTCCCCTTCTTGAAAAAGACTCGACCTCGAGTCTCCTTCATCTTCACTATCACCTTTACACTGAGACAAATCAAAAACATTAAAAGTGGCAGAAACATTATAATAACCGGTAAGCTCAATCTTGTATGCGCTGTCGTTGATTTTCTTTAAAACCCGGAATGGACCATCTGCTCGAGGCTTTAACTTCCATAAGCGACCTGCAGGGAAACGCTCCTTTCAGAGATGAATCCAAACAAGATCACCTTCACGATACAAAACGTGTTTACGATGCTTATTCGGGCGTTCTATGTATTGCTCATTATGACAGATAATCTGATCACGAACTTTCTGGTGCAACGACAAGAACAGGTACAGGTACCAAGTCAAGAGGTGTAGTCGGATTTCTGCCATACACAATTTCAAATGGACTTTTACCCGTTGTCCGATTGACAGACCTGTTGTAAGCAACCTCAGCTTGGGGCAGTATAAGATCCCATTGTTTTGCATTATCACCAATTATATTGTAGAACAAATTTCCAAGACTCCTATTAGCGACTTTTATCTGAACGTCGGTCTGCGGATCATGAGAACTACTAAACTGCAATTTAGACACCATATTAGTCCACAAAGTATGCCAAAAGTAACTCACGAATTTAACATCACGATCAGAAGTAAGAGTCTTTAGCACACCATGCAACCTCACAATTTTGGCAAAATATAACTTAGCCACCTGACAAGCATTAAAGGTTTTCGAACATGGAACAAAGTGCACCATTTTCGAAAAACGATCGACAATGACCATAACAGAATCTTTAGTGCGTTGAGTACGAGGCAAACCCAAAACAAAATCCAGACTAACATCTTCCCACGAAGCAGTAGGTACATATAAAGGAGTATACAAACTTGCATTACTACCATGAGTCTTAGCAACGTGACACATACGACACCTCTCAAGCTATCACGCCCAAAGTGAATCGCGAGTCTACCTTCATGACCCTCTAAAACAAATGCTTTACGTAAAGACTCAGATGAATACATAACTGCGCACCTTTAAATAAGAAGCCATCATGCTTGGAAAACTGCCCACAGAACGAATCAAAACATTGCACTTGAATATGCATGGTTGTAATTAAAGAATGACGACGATTGAGTGCATCCGCCACCTGATTTTGAGAATCCACCTTATGCTTAATAACGAAAGAGAAAGCCTATATGAACTCCACCCATTTAGCATGTCAGGATTTCAACTTATGTTGCCCGTTAAATTTCAGCACCTCAAGATCAGAAAACAGGACAAATTCGTTAGGAAGTAAATAATGTCGCCAAGTATCCAAATTGCGAACAATAGCATAAAATTCCTTATCGTAAGTAGAGTACTTGCGCCGAGCATCATTCAATTTTTCACTAAAGAAACAATGGGACACTGATTTTGGCTTAGAACACCACCAATGCCCACTCCTGATGCATCACTCTCAACCTGAAAAACTTCATCAAAATTAGGTAGTGCCAAAACATGAGCTTTGGTTCCCTTAGCTTTCAGAATGTCAAAAGCTTTGGCAGCCTCATAGGTCCAAGTAAATCAACCGCCTTTCATACACTCGGTTACAGATGATGTTATTGAGCTAAAATTCCTGATAAAACATCGATAACAGGAAGCTAACCCATGAAAACTCTGAATGTCATGAATACTTGACGGTATTGGCTAGCTATTTGCTGGATCCATTTTTATGCCACTACCGGTGATGATATACCCCAAGAAAGTCACTTCAGTCACAAGAAAGTGACATTTTTTCCTATTAGCAAGTAATTTATGCTCACGTAAAACAGTAAATATATCCCGACGACGGGACAAATGCTGCTCAAAACTGCTACTAAATATCAAAATATCGTCAAAGTAAACGAAAACAAAACAACAAATAAAAGGTTTGAAAACCAAAGGTACTCGGCGCGTTGGACAGGCCGAATGGCATAACCATCCACTCGTACAATCCATCTCGTGTTTTGAAAGTTGTATTCTATTCATCACTTGGTCGCATCCGTATCTGATGATACCCACTCCTCAAGTCAATCTTAGAAAAGATGGTGGCACCATGTAATTGATCGAGGAGATCATCAAGTCGCGAAATGAGGAAATGATATTTGATCGTTATCTTGTTCACTGCTCTACTATCAATACACATCCGAAAAGTCCCACCATGTTTGGGTACCAACAAGGCAGGTAGGTACTGCACACGGACTCATACTCTCCCGTATCAACCCCTTCTCGAGCAACTGTCACTTGTCGTAGGAGTTCCTCAAACTCTTCTGTATCAACCCCTTCTCGAGCAATGTTTATTGACCTTGACGACGTTACCTTTATTTAGCCAAGTTAACTGGTACGGTTATGGATGGTTTTTCGGTTTTCAGCCCCAATTATTTCACCACAAGAGCAGAAACTACATTCTCACAACTATCCCCATATATGTTCATGTCACAAATCTTGCCTATGAAAGTGCACTTAGTTCTTAAGATGTTGTTGCGTAGCCATGAATCATCATCAATAGATTTTGAAACAGCAGCACTTAACACTCTTTGAATGACTAAAGCCTCTCCACGATCAGGATATACAAACTCATCTAGTTCTGCTAGTTCTGGTTCTTCATCAGTATCATAAGTTGGATCTTCTTCGTCCTGTATGAAAGCCAAAGTTTTCTGATTCGGACACTCACGCGCATAATAACCCAACCCGATGCACTTGTAACACCTAGGTGTACTTGTAACACGCATCTTATTGTCGCATGTTGTATTGGTCTGAAGGAGTGACTTTTGGGGTCGTGGTGGGGTGGTTCTTAGAGTGGGAATGAAAGGCTAATAGTACTCTTTTCCTTAGCTTTAATATGTTTTTCAACATTTAACACCAAACGACACACATCTGCATATGTCCAATAAGGTTGAAGGCTTACAACATCAGAAATTTCAAGTTTAAGGACTCCCAAAAACCGTGTTATAACCTGCTCTTCTTCTCCAACCACATCACATCTCATACGAAGTTTATCGAATTCATTAATAACTTCTTCCACCGTCATCGTTCGTTGGGACAAATTATGATACTCAAGAAAAGCCTCTTGACGATGATTTTCAAGTAGAAACTTAGCCCTCAACATTTCTTCATCTTTTCCCAACTCTCAATTTTCGATTTCCCTTCTACCTGTTGCCTCTTCTTAACATGATCCCACCAACGCGAAGCATACTGTCAAAGTTTGATGGCTACAAGTTTCACTTTCGATTATCGGGAATACCACGCAAATCAAACACTCGTTCAACCGTACTCAACCAATCAATAAAGACATTCGGATGAACCTTAACTATAAACTAGGGTATCTCAACCTTCAATCCCATACTGCGAATAGGATCGTCACGATAACAATCGTCGCGATCGAGAGAATGATCATTACGACGATAACGATAACGACGATCATGATACCTAGGGTTTCTTCTGCCAAAAGGATTGACGTTCTCTGCATCATCGTCCCAGTCATTGGTCTAAGTTTTTTTCTCTTCTGCCAGCGACTCCTGCTGTAACTGCTGCAGCTCGAGTTCTTGGATCCGTTGTTGCAGCCTCTCAATCGTCTCTATATCACGAGGATCACGAGGATCACGAGGATCACGAGGAGCCATCGCAACCGGCTCATCGACTTTCTTTGGTCTACCACGTGTGGCCATTAGTACCCAAAGAGCTCTGATACCAAATGATACGGATCGATAAATAATGGCCAAACAATAACAATAATCAAACAAGAACTAACCGAAATTCTCAATGAGAGAACATCTCTGTTTTAATCTATACTCAAACTCTGTCACAATGTAATGAAAAACAAATCCTAAAAACTTATTTAAGGATCCCAAGGAATCCCCACACTAAGATAATTACGGAATAAAATGAAACAAAATCTAAATGTTCAAAATAAACCCCGAAAAATAGTAAATCGACGTTTTTGGCCCCTTAACGACCTCGGAACGCCGAAAACTGACAGAGCTCGAGGCGAAGCGACGAGTCTTGTTCGTGGGGCCATTTCCGAGTGACCATGCGAATTTCAGCTCAATCCGCCACGAAAATCTCTTTCGGAAAAATATGCTCCTAGTGTATTTGCCGCATTACTTCGCGTTGACTGAACTATTTACCATATCCGCATCAGTAAAGATTCAGAGAACCATAAGTTTTAAGAGAACCAAATAACCCTAAAAAATTACACTGAATATTAATCAATGAATATTGTCTCCAAAATTACACTGAATATTACTTTTAGTGATATACATCATTGAATATACCCCATACCCCATAAACCAATATTTCTCCCCAGTAGTTAGATTCTCTCTTGAATTGATTCCTTTGTCATGTCATCATTCTTTAATTGATCGATTCAATTTTTCTATTTCTTCGGTGTTTACTACTATTAAAATCATACATATCCATATTAATATTAATATTAATATATACTTGATCTTGATATGTGTCCATCCGTATTAACTAATGATAAATATAACAATTGACAATTTAAATTACAATCATTAAACGAATACAATAGTTTTAATAGGTTAATGCATACACAATACAAAACATTTTCTTTGCACAATTTAAAAAAAATTTATGCAAAATATGAAATCAACAATGTATGAGAAAAGTTCTACTTCTGCACACTCAATGGCGGATCCGAAAATTCAATCACTAGTGAGACAAACAATTTTTGAAGTTCACTCTACTTGATAGTTTATTAAGTTTATTTATATAGTGAGGTACACCGCCTAAATATGAGTGGCAACACTATTAAAGAAAGAATAACTTTTAAACTAATTTTACACTAAGCTGAATTAATTGACTGGTATCACGTGTCACCGTATATGTAGGTTCCCTTATTCACGGATCTAGACTTGTCGTTTAACTCAATTGAAAGGCGGAAACAATCAATCAAGCAATTGAAACGTAAATACTAACACAACGATTTATAATCTTCTCGTATATATTAACAATTGAAGAATAAAGATTACAAACTCAAACTTTCTCTCTCACACACTCTCTGCCGTATCTCTCTTTCTTTCTAGGGTTTGATCAACCCAAAAACGAAATTCTAACTCGATATATATAGACACCCTGCTGGACCCTGCGACACAAGCCCTATGTCGCAGGCCCAGCCCATTGCGACACAACCCTTGTGTCGCTATAGCGACACAGGCTCTGTGTCGCATGACCAGAATATTGTGTATTTTCTATAATTACATTTCATTTACAAACTCGAAAATACAAACTTGACACTTCACACACTCAGACTAATTAACTTTAACATAACAAACGTTGACCAACTGACTGACACACATTTATGCACCAACAAACTCCCCCATGTCAGCAGCTTGGTCAATTAATCTTCAATTAGTCTTCACCAATAAACTTCCCTATGGAGATAGCTTGGTCTTCAAAAATCTTGATGTTCAGTTTCATATGACTGACAACTAATTAGATCTTCAACTTCAGTGACCATCATCTCTTTCATCAATAGCTTATCCAATAATATTTATCTTCAAAGTCTTTGGAGAACTCTCATCAATTCTTCGTTTGAATATGAGCATGATATGTAACTTGAATAAAATAACTCAGAAATAAAATATTTTTGTAATTTTCTTTATAAGACAGAATTAAAATACTGAAAGCAATAAATAAACAATCTTTTTGGGGACGGAATTGTTTTGGTCTGGTTAGGGATCATATCAGGATAACTTGCAATTATTAGGAAATAGTAAGTGTTATTTCGATTATCAGTATATTTGTCCACTTTAAATTTACTTAGCATATTTAAATCATCTGTTATAAAGATTAGTTCAAGACGATTATTGATATGTTATCTATCTAAACATTTGTACTTAAGTATATGATTTCAACTCATAATGAGATGAAACACTTGTGTTATTATTAGCATGCATATTATAGTATATAAATCACATTAAAATATACATTTGAAATCAAAAACATGTTAGTATTTTCTATATAGAAGGTGAGAGTATGAACGTATCTTTAGAACTAAGATAGCGGTGACAAGGTCTGTACTTTCGTACAACAGAGTCACATAAGCAATAGTTCGGGTTGAACAAACACCAGTCTGAACAATTTAACTAGAGGGTACAGGTCTGTACTTTCGTACAACAGAGTACCATAGTTTAACACAAACCAGTACGAGGCAAACTTTTTATAACTTTTCTGCACTTTTGTACATTTTATTTTGAGAATTTGAGGAATGCCACGGGTACGTAATAGTTGTCTATAGGTTAACATAGACTACGCACCTAAGTTCTTTTGAAAAATATATTAGATGAAACCAGGTCTGTATTTTCATACAACAGAGGAGACACCTAATATATTCCCCCAGATAACACCATACAAAGACCTTATATTTTTAGATCATAACATGTTCATCATCCAAATATTAAGACGAAGCGTCAAAATATTTCGGACAATTCGGCCCTTATTTTAACTTAGTGTCATACATATTAATATGTCTTTATATAAAATAATATGCATATTTGAAAGTTAAGCTTCTTAGTAACTTTAGAACAAATGCCTATCAATACATCATTTGATGAATCTAATATTTATAAAAGATATTTCAAGTATGCTAGATAAATCTACTGACACAACAAACATAAACCTTAAAATTCCATTTTATGCATGTCTCCTGATGTACTATCATTTCCCAAATTGTTTACAGACACAATTCAACGTCTATTTTTAACAATGTTGCAACTATTGCATTTCTTTAATACTAACAAGTATAAAGAGTGGCAGTTGCTTTTTTCAAGAATTTGCCTGTTCATATTTTTCAAACTTTTTAATTCGGAATTTTAAAATTACTCCCCCCGAACAGCAAATTCTTTACTCAAAAACAAACAAATAAATAATCATGAAAGAAACAAAAATTTCAAGTCACATATCAAGTCAAACTAAAATACTTTTAGCACTTATTAACCACCTCGTATCACTTTAGAATTTCATCCATTCACTCAAACATAAGCACCACACATAAGCACCTTGTAAACAACCTTCTTCGTATCCTTGCAGTCACTAAAAGTATTAGCGATCAAAAACCTGACTGCATCACCACAAACAATCATTAGTAATTATGAGACACCCAAGCCTTGATAGACTTGGGGTGTCCACTATCATCCATAACCATCACATCAATGAGTTTATGATATTTTAAAAATTCAGATGATTTCATTGATGTGTCGTTTGTGGATTTAGGTTTCCAAACCTGGTTAGGTTCAGATGTTTTGTTTTCAACAATGTTGTGCTTTTGGACTTGAGGTCTACTGGGCACACCTTTGTTTACTCTAACCATAGGTTATGGAGAGTTGGATGCACAACTAGATACAGGCGAAAACGAACCACGCCTTGAAAAGGATTTTTGAAAAGAATTTCTAAAAAATGAAGTTATTGGCATCCCTCTACCAAACCTATCTAGGGATAGTAACCGACAATCCCTAATGATGTGGCCCTGTTGACCACACCGATAACACGACCGCCTTTCCACATACGGCCTTTTCAAGTGACTCCCCTCAAATTGTTTCAATGGAGGATTTACTGAGGGAGGCTTAGAAGTTGAGGCATTTACAGAACATGAGCACTTATGCGTACATGTTGATGTAGAGGCCTCTAAAGTTGAACAGATAGATGTTGAAGGTTGTTTTGTAACAGATTTATTAATGATTTTCTCGTTCTTCAGATTATTCACAGATGACTGTGGATTATGTGAAGATTTTCCTTTTGAATCCTTCTTTGAGATTTTAACAGATTCGAATTCCTTTACAACCTTGTTTTTACCCTTACTATTAAAAGCCTTTTCAGATTCAATAGTAATTATATGATTTTCGGGTTTAACATCAACCTTTTCAATTTTAATCTGAGCCTCTTCAGTTAAATCCTCTACCTCAACAGGCTCCTCAATATTAATTGGAGGCACTACGTTAGCCTTAACAAACTCAGGCATCTTAACAGCAGGTGTTGTATCAAACACCGGCTCAGCAACAAATTTTGTATCTACCTTTGTAAAGGTAGGTACAAAGTCTTTGGCTGCATCCTTGGAAGGCATTGGCAGATAGTCAGAAGGAGGTGGTACATTGCGGTAACCAAGACCAGCCTTACTCTTCGTATCTGTCCTTTGCGATTGTAGGATCTCATCAAAGACCAGTGAGGATGTTGAAAAATTTGACAGCTTTCTTTTTAATTCAATTACTTCGGCCTGTGAGTCAGCAAGTTCCTTTTTCATTATCAGTTTCATATTCATATAACTATCTATTGCGTCTTGTTGACTAAAAATTTTGGCCCTAAGTGCTTTTCTTTCTTCGAAAGCAGCATTTAGTTTTTTATCAAAAGCCATTTCATTTTCCTTTAAAAGTTTATTTGCCTTATTAAGTTGTTCTAACTCAGACGTAAGGCGTTCATTATCCTCACTGTACCTGTTAACTTTGTTAGTTAATTTGATACATGACACACAAGATAATGGCTCTTCAATAGGTACCTCGGGTTTATTCAAGACGTGAGCCATGAGAGCTTTATTTTCGCTCAGATCATCATGAGCACTCCAATCATAAGCTTCTTCATTTAACATGAGAAAGGCATTTGAAGCGATAGTAACAGGTTGCTTAGAAGGAGAAGGCTTTGTGAAGCCAGATGGGGGCTGTTTGGTCTTCTCACATTCTTTAGCAAAGTGCCCAAGATTCTGACAGTTGTAGCATCGCACTTTACTTTTGTCGAAACCCAAACCTTCACCAGTTTCATCTTCCAGGTGCTTTCTCCCAGTTCTCTGCAAGTACCTTTTGGCTCTTCTAGTTAACATAGCCATATTCCACCTGATATCCATCCTTTCCAGATCATCAGGGTCGATCTGTTCAAAATCTCTATCAGTGAGATCAATGGTACTGGTCTTCTTTGATAAGAAACTGTAATAAGCGCTGAGAAAAGCTTGGAAGACAGTAGCATTTTCTTCAGTAGCCGGTGTCGGTGGTGTATTGGAAGAATAATATGCTCTTCCCTGTGATGAAGCACCTGTCTGAGAACTAGATGCTGAGGTACCACCGGACATGAAAGCCACCCCACCAGTGCTCTCATCAGTAGGAGATTGAGCCCCATACAAGCTAGGCTCTTGAACATAGGCACTTGATTTAGTTTCTTTTCGTTGCATATCAAGTGCATAAGCTTGCAGTCTCCCAATGAGATCTTCTAATGACAGTGCCATAACCTCCTCTTGTTCTTCCATCATCATGACACGTTGATCCCATTTCTTAGGTAAAGCACCTAAGAGTTTCTTGTTCACATCCTCTGTGGCTAGGATAACTCCACCCTCAGATAACTCATTAACCAATCGCGAGTATCTATTAAACAATTGAGTGATAGATTCATTAGGCAATATATCAAACATCTCAAACTGTTTTTTCACGAGGTCCAGTTTACTCTTTTTATACTTTTCATTTCCCCCACAACGCTTTTCAATGGCTTGCTAAAGATCATAAGCAGTGTCATTATGTTTAAACAATCTCATTACGTCAGTAGCTAAACTCATTGTTTAAGCGGAGTGAGTTTTTCGTTCTAAATCCCATAACTTCTTTTCTTCTGGAGTCATAGACCTAACAGATTTTCGTGGAGCAACGCCTGGGAAATCTCCATCAGCAAGAGGATGAACATATCGTTCAAGCAAGGGAATCATCATATCAGGATCATTATAGGAGATGAAACTCTCAAAACGTATTCGCCAATCAACATAATTAGTACTGGTAGTGAATAATGGAGGTTTATTAGTGCTACCTATCTCATTGTTATGTTTTAATAATTGACTAAAGCTTTGAAGAGACATTTTTTGAAACAAAAGGTTACCAAATGACTAGTTTTCAAATTTAGCCCTTTTGACTTTTCCCTCCAAAATTTGATTCGAAAATATCGAAAACTACCCGAGCAAAACGAAACTTTTACACAACTAAAATTAAGACCCTTTAAGCGTAAAAACAAATTTTTTTTTTTTTGTGACACAAAGTTAGTGTCGCAGGCTGTGTCGCAGGTTGTGTCGCAGTCTGCGTCGCACACTTGTGTCGCAGGCTGTGTCGCTAAGTATTGTGTCGCTCCTAGTGTCGCAAAATCCGATCTGGTGTCGCAAGCTTATGTCGCGAAAACCCTAAATACGACACAAAGGTTATGTGGCTGCTTGTGTCGCTAAGGCTTGTGTCGCACCTAGTGTCGCAATGTCGCGGCCAGCAGCTCCAAAAACCCTAAAAATCGAAAATTTTCGAAACCCTAACGAATTTCGAACGATAATCGACGAACACACCCAGAAAAATACTTCCAGAGGCCTAATATTCAACTGATTTGACCCAAATCCTTGATCAAACCACCAAAAACACTACGAATCAAACCGAAAACGTTTCAATTTACGATCAAATCTTCAAACAAACGCCTGAAAGCTCTGATACCACTTGTAGGTTCCCTTATTCACGGATCTAGACTTGTCGTTTAACTCAATTGAAAGGCGGAAACAATCAATCAAGCAATTGAAACGTAAATACTAACACAACGATTTATAATCTTCTCGTATATATTAACAATTGAAGAATAAAGATTACAAACTCAAACTTTCTCTCTCACACACTCTCTGCCGTATCTCTCTCTCTTTCTAGGGTTTGATCAACCCAAAAACGAAATTCTAACTCGATATATATAGACACCCTGCTGGACCCTGCGACACAAGCCCTATGTCGCAGGCCCAGCCCATTGCGACACAACCCTTGTGTCGCTATAGCGACACAGGCTCTGTGTCGCATGACCAGAGAATATTGTGTATTTTCTATAATTACATTTCATTTACAAACTCGAAAATACAAACTTGATACTTCACACACTCAGACTAATTAACTTTAACATAACAAACGTTGACCAACTGACTGACACACATTTATGCACCAACAGTATACACACTCTATTACTGAATTGTAGGATTTGTACGAAAATTATTATGTGTCTCTTTACCTTTCAATTTTAAGTGGCTATATATTATCGGATTTACCTTGACTCCAATTATAGATCTTCTTCTTTACTATAGGCTAATAAAAATTAAAAGATTAATTTCCCGTTTATATACACAGGTTTAAAATTATCCCTCTATCTCTCTCTCTCTCTCTCTCTCTCTCTCTATATATATATATATATATATATATATATATATATATATATATTTACTAGCCCTAAAATTCGTGTATATACACGGCAAAATGAATTTATAATTATTTTCAAAAATAGTGAAAGAATCCTTATATGCTATGTGATATATTAGAACATTTTTATTAGTTAAGAGATATTCAATATTGTATTAAAATATTTTTAGGTAGTCTATATTGAATTGAGAGTGTAGATCATTAAGGTATCTAATTATATATAAGAAAATGAATAGTTTGAAGTAATAATCATAGGTTGCAATTATAAACAATTACGTTGTATAAGGATAATAAATTATTTCCTTTGTAAGACCTCTTTATACACCACATTTGTCGTCTTATTTATTTGGTGGCTATTCTTGTCAAAAAGAAATTATTTACTGCGTTTGAAATTATGTGTTTCAATTTTCACTCTAAGAAGGAACCTCCTTTGAAAAAGAAAAAAAATCCTTGTGTATGTTATGAAGCAGAAACGATATGGTGTTATTTGATTGAGTTGCCAAATAATTAACATTTTCAAGAAAAGAATTTAAGATTATATCGAGTTCAGTTATATAATAGAGTTAAGGAAAAACATTATCAAGTAAATATCTTAATTAGCAAAGAGTGAATCAGTCGGTTGATTTTGTATTCGAGTGCAAAACTTATTAAGATATTTAATAAAGTGAATTATCCCAACTATATAATAAAAACTTTTGGTCAAACCATATTGATGTCTTTGGTTTAATGTTAAAATTACTTATCTCCATTTTACCAAGTTAAGATGTCGACAGGAAAACATATTAGATCATCAGTTTTACTTTATATTTAAAAGCAAATGTAGAAAGTGTCGATATATGTTATTATACTCTATATATTTTTAAACTTTAAATTCTTATATAAAAAATTGATAATTTTAAAGGGTTTTATTTTTAAAGTGAGGTAAAATGGAAAGATTCAATTGAATAATTGAAAATTTATAAATTGATGACATCACAAATGTGTGTTTATCAAAGAAGCTTAACATTCATAGAATCGATTCTAATTAACATTTATTAAATTTCACTTCGTTTTTTGTGATTTTTGTATTTTCGAAGTTAAAATGCTCCTTGATAAATAATAACGTTTTCTCCTTCTTCAAAAAAAGTGTTTCCCCCTGGATCATCCCTATATATATATATATATGGTGGGGATCAAAAGTGAAGCAGAAAAATGAGGGAAGTAGGGAAGCTACATATTCATTTATGATTAATGATAATCAAACTTAAAAAATATATATTTTTACCAATAAATATTAATCTGATGTTATAACTATTAATATACTTATTGATAAACTATTTTTTACAACTTATATTATCATATGATGATTATTAAGGTAATTCACTAACATTCATCATTGATTAATATTAACCAAATTGGATATTATAAGTTCATAATTATATTTTTGACAAAATATTCGTTAAGATTTATTCTCGATAAATGATAATCAAAACGTAAAAAGTATATTTTTACCAATACTTAATCAAAATCAATGTTATAACTAATATTATTCATCAATAAACTTTTTCTATATAATATTATGATAAATGTGTAGCTTCCTCTAGATCCGACCCGTATATATATATATATATATCATTCATCGTTAATGAATGTTAACCGATAGATATTATCATTTCATTTGAAAAATTATTCGTTAACATTCGTCAACGATGAATGATAATCAAAACGTATAAAACCGTATTTTTACTAATAAATATTAATCAAAACCGATGTTATAACTATTAATATTTATCAATAAACTATTTTTTATAACTTATAATATCATATGATGAATATTAAGGGAATTCGTTAAAATTCATCGTTGATGAATGTGTAACTTCTCTCATCGCCAGAAAATAGTGCTTCCTTCTGGATCCGGTCCCTGTATATATATATATATATATATATATATATATATATATATATATATATATATATATATATTCAAACATATGCTTATTGAATGTTGGTTGTCTATCCTTCAAAGTTGGCAATAAAACATTAATTTTTGTTTAGTTACAAGATGAAACGACTACTGAATCTGAAACTGTTAGTACTTTTACAGGAATCAGAGAAGATGGCATTGGCAGAATCGACGGGTTTAGACCAGAAACAAATAAATAATTGGTTCATCAACCAAAGGAAGAGACATTGGAAGCCTTCTGAGGACATGCAATTTATGGTTATGGATGGGCTTCATCCACAGAACGCTGATACTACTCTGTATATAGAAGGCCACTACATGGGTGAAGGTCCTTACAGACTAGGACCTTGAAATCTCTCAAGTGAAAAAGCAAACTCTAATTAATTGTCACCTTCGTTTTTTGACCATAAAGGTATGCTTCTTTTCTCAATGTGCGTTTGTTTGTGCCAAGCTAGAAGGCTTGAGCTTGGGTAATGCACAATCTTCATATTGTGTACTCGTCTATTATTTAGGAATGTACGTTGTTCAATTCTTAGAAATCCCTTATTCATGGCTACGACAATGTATAAGAGCTTCGACATAGTCGCACTCTGGGTTCTGCATATATTTGATTATCTTTTCTAATAATTGGATGCATGTTATCGATAGGATGACGTTTTGAATTGTGTATACTATTTTGTACAAGGGCCAATAATAAAAAGGTGTGTTAATCTTAATGGAGTAATTTCCCACTGTATGCTTCTTTTTATATGAAAAAACATATTTCTTTTTCAAATGGGTTAATAGACAAATATGTTACTGTACTTTAAGTAGGTTACTGTACTATTAATTTGTTCAATTGGATTACTAAACTATTTTCATATCTAAATTAGACTTTTTTTTTGCATTGTAATATTTATAAGTTAAGTAACTACTTGAATTCAAAAGTTAAGTAAAATGATCTTAGTGTTAATATTTATAAGTTAAGTAACCTACATATCATGTTTTATTAAGTTTAGTAATTCAATCGAACAAATTAATAGTCCAGTAACTTAGATGAACATTTTTCACAAAGTAGAGTAACATATTTATCTATCAACATTTATTGAAACGCCCAAATTTTCCAACGACCCGAAATTAGAATATAACCACCTCACATATTCCAACTAACATACTAATGATCAAATAACATCATTTACAACTTTTCTTACTTCGTTTACCATTTTTAACTTCGTATGGTCAGTTTGACCATTAAAGTTAAACCGAACACAATTACCGATTTAAGCATAACTCGATTTATAATTTAGCTATTCTTTCCACTACTCTAAACATCATTAATAACATCAATTCAACATATTTAAACTAACCATAGGGTGAGTTAATAAAATTTGTAAGAATTTATCATAACCCCACTTTCTAATAAGAACACCAAACCGATTTATCAACTTTTGAATTGAATTGATGTTAACCACAATGATTTCCATACTTATACATCACTAATTAATCATAACCAGGCTCAAATTCGTTTTACAAGTGATCAACACTCAAAACCCCTACAAAAACCCATTTTTAGGTTAAAGAATTCAAGAACACATAATCATACCTTGATTAGGATAGTTTAGGAAGCTTGAATTCGAGTTAACAAGGTTCAATTTGATGTTTGTGACTGATTTCTCTTCTCTTCTCTTTCTCTCACGTGCTTTCTCCCTCTCTCTAGAAGTTTCTGGCTTCTAATTTTTGATGCGTACGTATAAGTATGTATGTATGTTTATTTATCTAGTGTTTTAATTGGGTATTATAAGTATGTATGTATGTTTATTTATCTAGTGTTTTAATTGGGTATTTACACCCCTAGTCCCTCTAGTTCCAATCATATTAAAATACATCACTTTATTGGTTATTCCCAACTTATTATTTAGGTAAATTTAAATACTTTGCAACTAGGTATGGTACACGTAAATTTATACAACAACTTATAGGTTAAAGCATATACATAAATTATAATATTACTTCAAATTTTGGGGTGTTACAACTCTACTCACCTTATTTAATTCGTGTCCTCATGAATTTCCTCTCATCTTGGTTCAATCTTAACATCATCTTCTCAATCTATCTCATGCGGAAGTGTACTCTTATATCTAAAGATTTCACTATCATCCAACTCAGAACATAATTCTAAGTTGTTAATACTCATCTGTATTACTTAACTTCTAATATGCACTTCTTATTCTCACATACAACTCGTCATTTATTCTTTATCATATTAAGTTAAACATCCTACATTTATCACTAACACTTCTCATAACACTAATCATCATCAAAGCAACTTCACCGTATTAAACAACCTAGCTTACCAAGACTTGAAAGC
This sequence comes from Gnaphalium uliginosum, assembly GCA_963930675.1. Lineage (NCBI taxonomy): Eukaryota > Viridiplantae > Streptophyta > Magnoliopsida > Asterales > Asteraceae > Gnaphalium > Gnaphalium uliginosum. Next base: position 125,240 of record OZ005685.1, read on the forward strand.
ATATGTACATCTTCTATTGAGTTTAAGTATAATACTTCTAGCATTCACTTTAAGTTTTTACATTCTATTTCAACTTTTGCAAAACATCTATTCTGTCATTAATTAACATCCTTTATCAACTTTAATAGCTTTACAACTTTCTACCCATCATATAACATTGACATTACTAACAACACTACTGATTTAAAATCTTACTTCAACTCTAACTACTCTAACATTCATCAAATTTTGGTTTTCATTCTACCGACATAGTCATTCAATCATGGGTAAATTATCAATTCAATTATATAATCGTCTCTATATATATCACCCCTTTTAGGTTTTGCATATTACAACACCTCAACTTAAGCACATTTAGTAGAGTTAATCATACTAAACCAGTGTACTCTCACTACTATTTAAATCAACTTATGTAGATTCAAATCGAATAATCACTTTCAACTCACAATTTAGACCACAATATGGGTTTCACTGTGACAGTGAAATAACTTACTGTCAACTACTTAACGCAACATTCGTTACTACCAGTTTCGAACTACATTTTAGTCACCACTTCTTATACTTTTCTGTTTAACTAACCACGTAAACAACTTCTATATCACGCTATTGTAAGTCAAATCAAGACTTATTTCGTTCTTTGGGGATTACAACACATGTTTCTTACTTATTTTAACCAAAATTTATCATTAATTGCGATTTAAATGTCTTCTTCCATCATTGTCTGTATAACAATTTAAATAATCATACGATATACATCTCTTTTAATGATAATATCATCATAAATTTCATCTTATCCACTACAATTATTTGTAATATTCCACCTCTTTAATTATACGAGAGTTTTAAATTAACCCTCTATTACCTCTTTTCTTTTCGTTATTTAAACAACACTATTATTATTGTTCATAAGGAGCCGCCTAGGCCTTTAGACCCTTACTTAATCCTTCCAGCAAATATTATATAAACATACGCCCACATTTATTGTATTATTGTCACTTACTATTCTGCTAAAGTATAACATTCTATTGAATTATAACCGTTTCTTCTCCTTTTTCACAACTTATACATCATCTCTCACTCTTTAAATACTTATCTACCTCTTGTATTTTATTACATTCGTTACATTAATTTCATGACTATTTGTTAGTCGAGTAATTTATTATTCATCTTAAAACTCTTTCTTACAATAATTATCATTTTAAACAGGTTTACACTCCTGTTTTTTAACTCGACTCATATTTACATATCTCACACACAATTGGGTCAAGTATGCCAATTTTGGCAAAGTATCATTTCATAAACTGCTTTAACTTTCTAAAACTCTTTTACAACTATTTTCAATTTTATATATATTAGATGAGATTTACGTCTCATCCTTTCTTTTATTACTTGTCATCTTTCGAGCTCTATCAACTCTTAATATCATTCTTCTTCTTGTGGTTTCTCATTAGGAGAAATTACTTTTCTACATTCATATTCATTTTCTTCCACATTTTAATGTTTCCATATCTTATACTTACATACATATACATGCATATGTTTATTATCGACTTTCATCTTTACTCAACTAATAAGTTTATACTACTGATGCGTGTTAAGTAGTGATCAAAAATAAAAAGTTTTAATTAAATGGAAATACTAAAGTTCAGACAAGAATACCTTTTCGTATTATAGTATAACTTAGGTAAAACCGAGTCGAACCACAGGGAAACGGTGTAAATTAAAATAATTAATTAACCTTAAATTACAAATAAATAAGGGGTGCGTTTTAGTTCCGTACGAACGTTTTTAATTGAAAACGATTTAAACTTTAAATAATTAAAAGAATAAAAGTAACTAAAGATAATCAGATAGAGAAGCATGTATTTACTTAGATTAGTGAATTCTCGGTTCAGGTTTCAGATATGTTTATTGAATTGTTAATTATTTATTATGGTGATTTTAACAAATATAGATAGTCTCCTGTTAAGGTTAACTAATCCTATAAGCTTTAGCTTGATACTAGATTCTCTTGAATACACTAGAATTTTTTTCTACGTGTTATTAACCTAAACCTTATTCAATTATTACTATCAACAGATCATTGAGATTCATTCAACAACTTCGTGTTAACGAACGTTTATAATTACTGATTAAATAATTATCACATTAATCAGGTTTTATCAATTGCTATTCTCTTAACCTATTACCGGTTACAGTCTCAAGCCACAATTAACTAATAAATTATTTAATTGCAAATAATCAATCAACTCATACAAACCCTAGTTATAGCATGAGTCTATTGACCACGTTAAGTAACAATTAATCAACACACAATTAATATGGATCTTTCAAATAAACTCAATAATCATTCATAAACCTTTATCTAAAAATCATTCATCTAAGCAAATACAGTTAAAGAATTAGCTCATGTTCAAAGTAATCAAAACCAGATCTAAAAACATGTAATTACACATTGTAATAGAAAAGATTAAGAATCAAACCCAATAAACCGAACCAAATCTTCGTTAGGGTTGAAAACCTTCAAACCCTAGCTTCCTAGCCTCCAAATTGCACCTTTAGTCGACTTCTAAACCCTAGAATCGAATTAGGCTTTTCTTCAATCGTATGGTTTATTGTCTGAATGAGGCCTCTATTAATAGATTTCAAATCGCAAATCCAACCGCCGGTTGAATATTTCAACTGCCGGTTGGGTTGGCTTTTTACCCACGAAACCCGGTTTTGACCAGCGCGCTCCAACCGCCTTCCATATATAGGTTAAACCATCAGCTGAAAGTTTCAACCGGTGGTTGAATTGTAATTCCAGAATGTTCTTCAATCGGGCTGGATCTCTTCCTTTTGGGTTTCAATCTTCACAATCCGAACTTAATCTTCCTCTTTGGCCCAATAACTTAATCTTTTGGGTTTAATATTCTCTTTAAGCCCAGTCTTATTGATTCTTAGTCTTTACTTCATTTTCTTCAGTTTTTGAGCTCGTTTTCGTTTCTTTTCCTTTTTTCTTTAATTTAAACACCTTTTTGCAAATATAAACGAAATCAGTAGTATATATAAATAAATTACAACAAAAAGGCTTAAAAATAAGGGAATATTACTATATTAATATGACATTATTTGATGCTATCAACTACTTTTCCACATAATAGTCAATCACATTAAATCTTTCTGATACTTAATGGTTTAACAATTTCATGTGACACACCGTAATATAATTACGTTGGCCAGGCGTTATTATATTACGCTATTCACACTTCTCAAACCATCTCGTATCATCAATCTTTAATGTAATCTTACTCTACCACATACCAACAATAAGCTTACAACAACATAAAACAAGTAAACTATAGGTATCAACTTGCAATCATCAACTTCACGTAATTATACAATTATGTTATGATCATATATTAATTTTGTATAATCACGCAATTTCAAGTTAAGCAATTAATATTTGATTAATAGTCATTCGACTTTTATTTCAACATTAGTCTTTCCTTCTCATCATTTAATGATTACTACCTCCTTTAACTTGTCAACTATTATTTAATCATGCAACTTTTCAACTACAACTGTCAACTCGCATGAATTCAACAATTTAAAAATGAATAATCATGTAATTCAAACTTGAACAATACCACATCCTTCCTGTACATATCAACTCAACATATAATAAGGATAACATATAGTCACCTTGTTACCACATACAACTTTTATCTTCATATAAGTAGATTGCATACAATTAACGGTAGTAACATCCCGCTAGTCATGTATGCAATTTTTTTTTATTTCTCCACTTATTAACCACTCATTTATATCACACAACGTAATTTAACAGTCAACAACTCCACATAATTCACATGTCATACACAACTAGTTATGTTGTCATAGTATCTACGACAATTTACAACTGTCGCCTTATACCGTTAAAGGTAACAGCTTTTAATCACATCATATATGGTTCATTCTCTTACTACTTACTCTCGACTATTCAGTAGTCATTAATACTTATTTTAACTGTTCATCTATAAAACATCTTATTAACAACTTGTAGCATATTAACATGCAATCATCAACAAGTACATGGCTACGCATGATAATGGTCATTTAACACAACTATACTACAACATGCAGTCATTATTGTCAACGCTATTCATTTACACTCTCTATTCATATCAAATCAACTGTATCGTGCTCTCACATTCATAATCATTTCATCTACTCATTTTGCTGCATAACATCATATTCTCCCTTAGAGGCAAGTAATCTACCGATATGGCATCATTCTATCAAATTCGGACTAATCCAACATGTAACATGTAACATTCAACATCTTATCTACTAAACCGACATATAACAACTATCAAGTAACTACTAACGGGGAGTCATCGCAATCCGACTACATCCACTACACTACTGCACACAATCATTTAATCAACAAATAAAAATACTCACAACTTTAACACATAATCATGCAATTCATATTGATTTAAGTCTAGGCAATCCTATTGTGGATTACCTAATTCTCTTAAACCATCGCTCTGATACCAACTTGAAACGCCCAAATTTCTCAACGACCCGAAATTGGAATATAACCACCTCACATATTCCAACTAATATACTAATGATCAAATAACATCATTTACAACTTTCTTACTTCGTTTACCATTTTTAACTTCGTATGGTCAGTTTGACCTTTAAAGTCAAACCGAACACAATTACCAATTTAAGCATAACTCAATTTATAGTTTAGCTATTCTTTCCACTACTCTAAACATCATTAATATCATCAATTCAACTTATTTAAACTAACCATACGGTGAGTTAACAACAATTTGTAAGAATTCATCATAACTCCACTTTCTAATAAGAACACCAAACCGATTTATCAACTTTTGGATTGAATTGATATTAACCACAATGATTTCCATACTTATACATCACTAATTAATCATAATCAGGCTCAATTTTTTTTACAAGTAATCAACACTCAAAACCCTTACAAAAACCCATTTCTAGGTTAAAGAATTCAAGAACACATAATCATACCTTGATTAGAATAGTTTAGGAAGCTTGAATTCGAGTTAACAAGGTTCAATTTGATGTTTGTGGCTGATTTCTCTTCTTTTCTCTTTCTCTCCCGTGCTTTCTCCCTCTCTCTAGAAGTTTTTGGCTTCTAATTTTGTATGCGTACGTATGAGTATGTATGTATGTTTATTTATCTAGTGTTTTAATTGGATATTTAGACCCCTAGTCCCTCTAGTTCCAATAATATTAAAATACATCACTTAATTGGTTATTCCCAACTTATTATTTAGGTAAATTTAAATACTTTGCGACTAAGTATGGTACACGTAAATTTATACAACTTATAGATTAAAGCATATACATAAATTATAATATTACTTCAAATTTTGAAGTGTTACACTTACTATTTTAGTTACTCGTGTAGATGTGAAACTTGTATCCTGAAATTTTGATTAAACTAATCTACCAAATGATCTTTTTATAATTGCTATTGCAACCGCAAATAATAACACATCAAAATTGAGGGATTAAAAGAGACGTAAAATTAAAGTAAAACTGAATTAGTCAAAATAAAGGGATTAAACCATAATCCTCCTAGGAATTTCTTGAACACAATGGGGATGATCCATGGTTTTTTGCAAACAGAAGATAATTGATGCTCGGCTTTTACACAATGAATGAGTCGCCAAGCTATTCAACATAGCCGAATATGAGAATCGAAGGAAGGTTTTTGGGCCACTAAGTAGGTTTAATAATCTGTGCAAATTCGTGTGGTTAGAGTTCATTAATCTTAATTTAGAGTAAATTTCACAAATGCTCCCTTTGATTTACATTGAATTACGAAAATTGTCTCTATACTTATCTTTTCACCTTTTCAGTCTAATAAGTTTACATTTGCTCGAAAATTGTCCATGTTCCACCTAAAATGACTAAAGTACTCTTTCTCTTATCACTTTCGAATAGTCAGGATCTAAATCACCAAAGGGTACTTTAGTCATTTTAGATGGAGGAGAGACTATCTTCGGACAAAATGTAAACTTATTGGACTAAAAATGTGACAAAATAAGTATACGGACGGTTTTGTAAATCGATGTAAATCACATGGACCATTCGTGAAATTTACTCCTGAATTTATGAATTTAACGAATATACCAATTAGATTGTATGATATAAGATAATCTTAAACCATGTTATTAAAATTCGTATAAAATCAAAAACAGTTCCGATTTGTTTGAAATTCTATATTAGGGTAAAAGCTTATATTCTCTACAAACTTATGTTCTCTACAACTTTGTGGTTTTAAGTTTTTGCTATTTGAAGTCTAAATGGGTCAAACAAATCGTTTAATAAAAATGTACAGATAGTAGTCGAATGAAAGATATATTTTTGCACAAATAATATAAAATTAAAGTTAAGTACAAATCAAATGAAATTATAGAAAATGGTAGATAATTAAGGATGTATTTTTAAAGACCTCTAAAAGGATTTTTAATATAGGTGAATATGAATGAGTTAAATACAATACAAATTACCTTTGAAAGATGTGTTCAATTGCTAAATCAATGTGACTTCGGTTTTATTTACAAGGGATGATAATATTAATGATACCAAATCGTTAATAATACCATAAGCATCATAAATGGTGATAAAATGGGTTTAAGGTTTTTGATTCGTGTTCTAGGTGTTCAATGAGGTCAATTGACAAATTGGATCGAATCATATTTTTATGGGTATGACAAGGCTCTGACACATAATACACAACTTGCTGGCATTGGGTATCCTAGACGTAATAGGAAAAATAAAATAAAACAAATGGTATGTTATAACTTTGATAGCGAGTCCACAATTCGCTGTCTATATTATTTTTTTCTCAATCCTACAACCCATCTTTTTTAGTTTTAACACAACTAAAAAATAATTAATTTCAATCCCTCATTTACGTACAATATTTGTACTAAATAAACATCATCATTCATCATATGATATGGTGCTATACATACATATTCAATACAAAGAACCTCATCGAACATCTAAGAAATCACACAATCACACAAGTCTAACCGAGCATAAGAAGAAGAGAAAAAGAGTGAATTGCATGGATGGTCCGTGTGTGTAAAATTCTTTTGCACTAACACTCCAAAAACTCTTCTGGTACGTTTGGTCCCTTGTTCAATTGAAATGGCTAATATACTCTTATCTTATTATTTTATCATTTTCTTAATTATCTCTCTTAATATATATATAAAATAAAACTCTAATTAGGTTGTCATTCTATAAATAACTCATTTTAAATTAATCTTGACCCTATATTGATTAAGGGCAATTACTTATAACCCTTAATCTCTACTCGTCCACCTAAATAACAAAGTCAACTATACACACAAAATGATAATGCCCTCCGAGTTTAAGACTAATTACCCTTGATTAGCCTAACTATTTCTATTTAATTATTTAAATCTAAAAAACATTATAATATAATTATATTATATTATATTAAATTAATAAATAATAATAATAATAATAATAATAATAATGTACCGTCATGTACATGTACTACACTATATATTAAGATAAAAGATATATTATTATTATTATATTATATTATATTATATTATATTATATATTATATTATTCCTATTATTTTTATTATATTATTATTGTTGTTTAATTTATTATTATAGTTAGTTAGTATTATTATTATTATTATATGTTTGTGTTGTTTTTTTTGGGTAAAAATATGTTTGGTTGTTTGGGTAAAAATTATGTAACCTCATTTACAACACAAAGAAAAACGTTGTGAAAAACTTTTTCCTTTTTTCCAGTTACTATACTTCATCTTCTTCCTATCATATTTGCATAAACCTAGTCGCATACGTTTACTGCAATTCTACATAACCCTAGCCACATACGCCTGTTGTAAATAATTGTTCAAAAATATTAACTTTAGTTGATTGGTAAGTGAAATTAATTTTTAAATTTGAATACGTCTGCTTCAATTCTACATTCAATTGGTGAGTTGACTCTTTACCCTTTTCTAAATGTATGATTCATAACTATGGTAAATTTTATAATTTGTCTTTAGTAAGTTTTAAAGGTTTTAAATTTTTGAATTCAATGTAGAGAAACAACTTTCAATTTAGTCTTGATCCGTTTTTCTGATTAAGGTGTATATTACGAAAACCAATTTCTTGATTTTCTAAGATTTCAATTCATTACACTCTAGCCAAGATTTTAGGCAAATTGAGGATTTTACTGTCCAATATCAAATTATGAATACAAACCGACATGTCAATTCTTTTCCCTCCCAACATAGTCAGTCTCTCTAGATATTCCTCAATGCCTTGGCTATTCAAGGAATGTGAGAAGCGGATAATTAATCATCTGTTTGCTTCTTGAAGAAATCGAAGAATTTTTTGGGAATTCTACAAGATCCGTTCGTTGAAATCTTCTTAGTAACTGACCTTCATATTCAATATAACTTCCATATTCATCTCCAAATCGACCCATCACCTTTTAAAGAAGATGGTTGTTGACGAAGGTTTCACCTCTCTTAACCTTAGTAATGATGAGAGGGGAGGGATGAATTTAAGGTACGTGTTAAAGTGTCCGTATTGTGGAAACAGAGCTACTTTAACACACCAAAACAAGTAGTTTCAATGGAGATGATCCTAATGGATCAACAGGTATGTACAACACATTTTTTAATCATGAAATATTTAGGGTCAAATATACATATACATATGTCATAATTTGATTACGGCAAGTATGGTATGGAGAAACCGTATAAATAACGGCAAGTATGGTTTAATAGACAAGCATCAATTCGTTGAGATGTTGCATAAGGCGCATGAGCTTATTGGTGCTTGATGAAGGCAATCGGATTATGTTCATGTAGTGGATCTTTCTTACAAGCTCGGTTGAAAAACCTTCTTTCAAGGAACACAAGCCGATCATGCTGCTATTTTACGATGTACTTTTCTCTTGGTATCATAGAAACTGTTGTTCAACTTTTTGACAAGTTTCCTTGTCAAAGTGCTTAAGGCTTCTAGGGAGCTGTCCTTCTGAAATCATCCATATAACTTTTTGACAAGTTTCCTTGTCAAAGTGCTTAAGGCTTCTACGGAACTGTCCTTCTGAAATCATCCATATGATCTTTGTAAGAAGGTTTGATAGATCTGTAAGGATGAATTTACTGCATCATTTTCATCAATAAGGTAAAGTTTCTCATTGTTATATTTACGTATGAATGATATGAATCATGAAGTAACTGATTAATCATTATGTTCATGAACCAAACTATAAGTATCTGATAACATCAAATAAGTACATATTTAATTAACAATATTTCTCTGTTTTTAATACATTTATACTGCATTTATGTGATTTTAGATACTTATTTCGTTCATATTTGCAATTAGGTGTAATTATGGCTTCAATCTGAAAAAGAATGAAAAAAAGACTAAAAACGAAGAAAAACCGAAGAAAAGGATAAAAGTGTAAAAAGTGTAAAAGTTAAAGCTAGATCGTGAAGAGAATATTCTGGAACCTGTGGCCAACTGCCGGTTGGAAGGCCCAACTGCCAGTTGGGTCCGAGTAGGTTAATTCGGTGGATCGCGGGCTTTACTTAGACGATAAGAAACCCAACCGCCGGTTGGGAGGTCGGCCCAGGAAACTTATAAATAGATCGTTTAACCTCAGAATTTTGGAGAACCTCTTGAACCCTAATTCGACAAAGGCAATTTTCTGAGGGTTTTAGGAACGAATTAGAGCTGCGGGATTGCAAGGATTTGTCTACGATCAAGCTTTCGACGCGCTTCGCGATTCGGTTTTTCTTAATCTAGTTTCGTATTCAGTTTAACATGTCGTTTCTTTGGATATTGTTTCTGATTTTGTATAACTTAATCATGAACTAATTTATTGTGTATTTGCTTAGATAATAATACCTAGATGATAGTTTGATTGTTTGTTTACATTGGATATTAATTTTATGAAGTTTATTGTGTTTATCCGAAAGATCCATCTTATTTATTGATCTTTAATTGTTACTTAACGTGATTAATCAACATTTTCTATAATGTAGTATTGTCTAGGTTTATTAGTTATTTGCAGTTGTTTAACTTGTTAAATAGTTGTAGCTTGAAGCTTTAATCAGCAATAGGTTAAGAGTAATAATGTGACAGTTGTCAAACGATGATTATTAGATTCTTGTTGATTCAAGGTTACTAGGATAAATCGCAATAAACGGTTGAAGTGCTTAATTAAATAAAGAATATGTAGACAACACATAGAAAGACTTTCTTGTGTATTCATAACGAGTCTTGTGTCTTATCTAGACTTTATATGAATTGTTAACCAGATGAGGTAACCTTCCACAAAAGATTTATTTACAATAAAATTATCCAATGGTGTAAACATTCAGGATAATTGGAATCTAGGGAATAAAAGTCTAAGTAAATACATTCCTTTATTCATACTTGTCTTATAAATTGCTTTGTTTAATTTCAGTTTTATTAGTTTCTTAAATATGTTCGTACGGAACTAAAACGCCTCCTTTTGTTATTTACTTTTTATTAGTTAAACTTTAAATTCCATTTTAATTAAATAAACATCGTTCCCTAAGTTCGACTCGGACTTACTGTAACTATATTATTATTCGATCAGGTATTCTTGTCTGGCTTGTGTGATAATTATAATTGTAGTAATATCCATTTGATTATAAATATTTTAAACACGTGTCACACGACATCAGTATCCTAACTCCAAGAATAAATTTTAGTTGCTTTCTGTTTGAAATCGTTATTCTTTGGTTAAATTTCAGATTAGAATGAAACTGCTCTATTTGATGAACATTTCAGATCGAATAGTATATTCAGAGTTGGCCAATGGGTTAAAGTGGTAAACAGTTCGTTATTAATTTCAAACATTTATAAATGGGTTGTTTTATGTATATATAGATTTTGACATGTATCCTATGGGTCATTTTCTTACACTAAGTTGTTGAATAATTAGCTCACTTTTATAGTATCGATTTAATTATAATGTGATGTTGCAACTTTAAGAGATTCAGGTCATCCATGGATGAGAAGTACCAATGAGTTGAAAGTACCACATATTATGAAAGGACATAACAAGCTAAGACAATTAAGATGGGTCGGTTCCTTTTTTAACGGTTATTCAGTACTATTATGAAAACAAGTATTCGCAATAGTAATCTAATTTTGTGAGTACTATTATGGAGGTTCTTTTCTTATAAAATGATCTTTGGATCGGTTGATCATATACAATATTTGTCCTTCTTGCTATACAACATAGGTTAACTTTGATGCGTTTGTTGAGGTATAGTGGTCTTTTTATTTTGTTTTTCCCTTTTTATATAGACACTCTCATATAAATGTTTGTAGTCAAATGTCAACATTAACAAAATATTCTTTAAGAATTATACAATGGAGTAATACTGGGAGATAAATAGGCGATAACAATAATGTGTAGTAATGAGGATGGATATAAATAATTTAATGGAAAAAGTCAACCGATGAGAGAAAGTATCTAATAAGGATGGTTAGATTCAAATTCAAGAGTGTCACACCCCCAAAACGGTAAGTTCACGGTTAGCGAGTGGTTAGCGGAAGCATTTGTGTACGAGCGTGGGTCGTAACGTCATAGGATCATTACAACACAGAGCATATGATTATTGCAGAACCCAATGACTAAGATGCCATAAATAAAGTTATTACAAAAGCTACGACTTTGAAAGTCGTATTAATAGTATTGTTGAAATACATCAGTTTAAATGGTCACCATCTTAATATCCGAAATTTCGTAAACATGTTTCAAAAGTGGCATCCTAATTCGTCTTGGGGGGTTGTCATTCCAATATGCATGCAAGTCTTACATGAGCGCTAATCCCTGAAAAACATTGTAGAAATCGTCAACAAAAATGTTGAGTGAATTCACAGGTTTAATATCATTATTAAACCAAGTTGTTTGTAAACTGTTGACGTACAAGTTAAAAAGTGATCAACTAATGATCAAATATAGTTTCGTTTTCGTTAACATACAAGTCAAATAAGTTTCGTTTTCGTTGGAGTTTATCCAAAAGTTTCATTGGAAACGCACTTCCAAAATATGTTCCGTAGGAGTCCCGCAGGATATCCACAAGTATAGTTTCGTTGTCGTGATGTAAACACATCCATTCGTATACGTTTGGCAAAAAAATCATTCTAGTGTATAATTCGTAGGAACGCATTCCTAAATCGTTGTTCGTAGGAAGGCATAGACGGGATCCCCCGAAAGGTGAGCTAAACCTCACGAGTTAAAGTAACGCAACCCAACCCATAATCAAGCCACGACACAAATTCGTTGTTGCTTAATCGGACATGTAAATATACGCTCCGCTCTTAGTTGAAGGAACGTCACCCCGATAGTACTATCCGTATATTCAGTGGCTAGAGTCACCTAGCTAATGATTATGATTGTAGCCATAAGGTCTTTGATGCATTACACATGTAAATCGTGGTTCGTACTATGATTCGTTGTCCATGCTCCCCAAAATAGTATGCAAATCATTTCGTAAACAAATAGTATTTCGTAATCATATAAAAGCATTCATAAGAAGTCAAGTTTTCGCATATAGTATCAAAATAGTTGCTATGTTTTCCACCCCTAGTTTAAAAGCAGTAAAATAAGTAAAAGTATGGGCTGTTAACTCACCTCGTGAGCTAAAGTATGAGAGCTAGCAAGTGGTTGCCCAAATAAAGTCTCTTGACGCCCTAAACGCAATAGATAGTTTATATAAACAACTGGCTATTTGTCAACTATGTTAATTGTTCACTCGTTTCGAAAGATCGTTGTGTTTTAAAATGTGTACAATACGTTGGTGATGTTTTCGTTCGGGTTTAGTTTATACGAGTTGTTTTTGTCTAAGTTTATTAATGAAGTTACCAAAACTCATTTTGGGCATGAATCCTAGCGTTTTATAAAATGGTTCGCGTTTTATCGTTTGAGGCTCGTTTTTGTTGACTTGGTCAAACGTGCTCGGTTTGACCCGGAACTTTTACACATAAAATCTTAACATATTTGAACTCGTAAAGAGTAATTTTCACAATTTATCTCAAACTCGAAGTGTCTCGTTTTTATTTGCGGGAAAGCAAAATCAGTCCCGAACATTTTATACCTCAAAATACGCCCTGTTCTGAGCTCATTTTAACTAGATAAAACTTTGTGAAAAATTCCGAGAAAATTACCCAACGTTCCCCCATGTCTTAGCTTTCCGAAACATATTTTTACATACTTTTAGGCCAAAGATAAGTGGGTCAAATAATTACAAATGTACACCTGCGTCCAACAGCTAAAATTCTCGACATAGGTCCAAAGATTAATTTATATCTCAATCTACACTTAACTTCAGAAAACGTGATCATACAATAAAGCTAATGAAATTTGTGATCTTTAGGAAAAAACCTCATGTCGTTTGGAGTTGTGTAGCTCGAGTTATGGGCTCGAGAAGTTAGTACAAAAATCTGACCATCAAGTCATTCTGGCGACATGTTTTTGTAAATTCATTTTCGGGTATCAAACGGTGTCGAAAAATTACGAAACCACTTGGAAATGAAAGCTAACATCTTAAACTTAAGTTTTGCCTTTTGAATCGTCCATTTTGGTTAAGTTTTGAGTACGAAAAGTCTTCTTGAATATGGGTTAAGTTTCTGCCCAGCAAGTTGTTAATGTTTTTGTGTTTGTTTAGTTTTATAAAAACGTTTTCGACTTGATTTTTGGACAAGATCTTGTTAAGTGAACATTATAACATGAACATAAGCATATTCCAAGTAAATAACACGAAAGATGGAGTTTCTTACAAGTGAAATCGATGATTGAGTAGAGAAAGATGATGGGAAGGGCTTGATCTTACTTTTTGCTTGATTTTTTTCTTGAAATTATGATGAACGATGATGGTGATGATGGTGGTTGATGGTGGAGATGTGGTGGTGGCTGGAATTCTGTGAGAAAGAGATGAGAGAAAGAGTGGAAGAGATTGAGAGAAAAGGTTGAGTGTGTTTTGTGGTTTGTGTGTGGAAATGAAAGAAGAGGTGAGGGGGTGATGGTATGGGATTTGAAGAAGTCTTGGGTATGGGGTGTGGCAGATTTTTGGGGCCCCACAAGGGTGTGGGTGGTTTAAAGTTTATTCTCCAAGTTTACGTTACGCGCGGTGCTCGTTTACCCGTTCGTTTCGTCGTTCGTTTAAACGTTAAACGTTTATTAGTTATGTTTTTCTTAACGATTTATTCGCGTAAATTTTGATTGAAGTTTAATTTAAAATACTTCATTTTAAGTTATTGAAATATAATTCGAACTTTGTTCGGTTGTGGGCGCGATTCGCGCGTTTTTGTCGCGTACGGTACGTTTTATACAAAACGTAAAACGTATAATCGTTTTCGTTTAATCGTTATGCTTTATCGTTATAGCATAATATTTTCAAGTAAATAACTACTATTAAAATAGTTTTACATTATTTATAAAATTCGTATCACCAACGGTCGTATAATTGTCGGGCTACACCCGATTGTTTTCGCGTAATTATACATGATTACGAAATTCTAATATTTCGCGTATTAATTAGTGGGCTTTGCTACACTTATCTCATAAAAATAGTTTAATTTTCATTACGTAGGGAATTAGCCTAAGACATGCATGAATAAAATGTACGGTTCCGTACCGTAAATGGAGGGTTGTCACAAAGAGATTTTAGTTCTTTTTAAAACAAAGAAAATTTACTTGCAGCTATTCTAACTTTCAAATATTATTGAAGACGTTGACTACTAATGACTTGCAACAGATGAATTTATGCAGTTAAACAATGGCTGAATTTAAGTACCCCGGCCAATCACGACAACAACAATGGAGCCTTGAGTGACTGAAATAGATGCTAACTCTTGGCCAGTTGGTTGTTCAAAGGTTATTATTACCGCTATTTTTATCATTCTCAATTCTACAATATATTTGAATATATTTGAATGTGTATAATGGATAAAGAACAATCATGTATTACATGTAAACAAACAATTATTTCAATATAAGTTTTAAACTATTTTTAAATAAATAGAGAAAATATGTTATACCTATCGATTAATATACTCTTGTAGACATCTACAATTGTAGACTAACATTATTAACCGAAAAAGAAACATTTTAATTACTCAGTTTATCATACTTGATAAACTTAAAATACATATATCGATAGACAGACAATTTTTTTAATAAAATATAATATAACTTTAGTACTAAAATAACATGATAGCCATGCTATAAAACAGTTATTACTGATATATTACATAAAATAAATTGATACCTAAAATCTCACATTCCCTAACCCTCAGTCCCTTACAATAGATATCTACCGATCCAATTCCACCATAGCAATTGCTATATGCAGATTGATGTTTTGTGATGAAGACACACTCACACGATGATAAGCATATATCTGTAAGTATGCGGCGAGGTGTTTCTGCGGCGGCGATTTATAGAGTT
This sequence comes from Gnaphalium uliginosum, assembly GCA_963930675.1. NCBI lineage: Eukaryota > Viridiplantae > Streptophyta > Magnoliopsida > Asterales > Asteraceae > Gnaphalium > Gnaphalium uliginosum. Next base: position 140,783 of record OZ005685.1, read on the forward strand.
TTCCGGCGAGTTGCAGGTTGCCGGAAATGCTTCAAACGAGATCTGAACTATGTCACGGTTGCCCACTTCAGATCTGACTGCCAACCATAATTCTGGTAAATGTGAGTTACTTCCGGTGATACTTTCGCAATTAAAACTTGAAGATCTCACTGCCATCAAGCTCCCGCCATCGATCTTGACATCTACGGCGAAACCACCACCACCGCTGCCGCGAAAACGCCGATGATTATCTCGGTTTCTTGTGGAAATCCTCGTCTTTCTGTTCACATTGTTGAGAACATGCTTCAGTCACGTGGGTTTTTTTTAAATTTTAAGTATTTAGTTTTAGTCAGAGTTTGTTCTAATAAGTCCTATTCTTTAGGCTGTTGAAGAGTCATGGTTTGTTACTATTCTTTAGGTTTTCAGTTATGATTCGTACTCTATAAATGTACTCCACCAGATTAGAAGTTGATTATCTTTTCACAACATAATATTAATAAAACTACTCTCTGTTCTTCTCTCAAATCTCCAACGTTTTTCTCATAATAAAACAACAAATTGGTATCAGAGCATTTTTTCTTACGGGATCTGTGAGCAAAAATGGTTGAAGAATCAAACTTCTCTCATGCTGCCCCACCATCATTTGATGGAGAAAACTATCAGCATTGGGCTATCAGGATGGAAGCCTATCTAGACGCTTTGGATCTATGGGAAGCTGTCGAAGATGATTACGAAATCGCACCGTTGCCAACAAATCCAACACTAGCTCAGATGAAAAGCCACAAAGAAAAGAAAACCAGAAAATCAAAAGCCAAAGCAGCATTATATGCTGGTGTTTCAACAACAATTTTCACCAGAATCATGCATCTTGCATCGGCTAAAGATATATGGGATTTTCTTAAGGAGGAATACGAAGAAGATGAGAAAATACGAGGTATGAAAGCTCTTAATTTAATAAGAGAATTTGAGCTGCTAAAGATGAAAGATTCGGAGACAATCAAAGAATATTCAGAAAGGTTAATTGGCATTGCAAACAAGGTAAGGCTTCTTGGCACTAGACTTGATGATTCGAGAATTGTCGAAAAAATTCTTGTTACTGTACCTGAAAAATTTGAAGCCTCGATAACTACCTTAGAAAATACTAAAGATCTGTCTAAGATCACCTTGGTAGAATTGTTAAATGCGTTGCAGGCTCAAGAGCAAAGGAGACTTATGAGACAAGAGTCCAATGTTGAAGGGGCTTTGTTTGTCAAACATCAAAACGTCCAAAAGGATGGCAAAAAGAAGAACTTCAAGAATAAAAATTATGGGAGTACTTCAAACAACCACGTACAAAGTAAGAATGAAGGCTCAAAGAAAACCTATCCTCCTTGCAAGCACTGTAAAAAAACAGGTCATTCACCATTCAAATGTTGGTGGAGGCCTGATGCAAAATGTAACAAATGCAACCGGATTGGACACGAGGCTATCGTTTGCAAAAGCAAATTACAGAACATGGAAGAAGCCCGTGTAGTTGATCAAGATGAAGAAGATCGAATGTTTGTAGCAAAGTGCTTCTTCACTAGAGTTACATCAGAAAGTTGGCTCATTGACAGTGGTTGTACAAACCACATGACATTTGACAGAACCCTTTTCAAAGAGTTCACATCTTCAACAACGACAAAAGTAAGAATTGGAAATGGTGATCACATGATAGCTAGAGGCAAGGGAACGGTTTCCGTAACAACCTCCTCAGGTACAAAATCTATTTCGGATGTTCTTTATGTACCTGATGTTGATCAAAATCTTCTTAGTGTTGGCCAATTAGTCCGTTATGGATTTAAGGTGTCTTTTGAAGATATGCATTGTCGTATTTATGATAGTGCAAGAAAGGAGGTTTTGTGTGTGGAGATGAAGGGTAAAACCTTCTCATTTGATCCTATGGAGGAGGAACACGTAGCATATTCCACTAATCACAATATTACTGAAGTCTGGCACAAAAGGCTTGGGCATTGTCATCTTCAGCGAATGCTTAAGATGAAAAATAATGAAGTGACTAGAGGCTTACCAGATCTGGTTGATCACATGCCAAATTGTCACGCTTGTCAATTTGGTAAACAAAGCCGAAATCCGTTTCCAAAATCATCCTGGAGGGCATCTCAAAAGCTACAACTCGTTCATACTGATGTCGGTGGACCTCTAAGAACACCATCACTTCAAGGTAGCCGATATTACATACTTTTTATTGACGATTTTTCTAGAATGTGTTGGATATATTTCTTAAAATTCAAGTCTGAAGTTGCTGAGGTTTTTTGGAAGTTTAAGAAAATGGTGGAAAATCAAAGTGGCTTTAAAATTCAGATCTTAAGGTCTGATAATGGGAAGGAGTACACTTCCGACAGGTTCCGCTCCTTTTGTGATGAAGCGGGTATAGAACATCAATTCATTGCTCCCTATACTCCGGAGCAAAATGGCGTGAGTGAAAGAAGAAATAGATATGTTATGGAGATGGCTAGATGCATGCTTCACGAGAAAGAGTTGCCTAAGTTTCTTTGGGCAGAGGCAGCAAACACCGCTGTATTTTTGCAGAATCGACTTCTGAGTGTTGCAATTGAAGAGAAAACTCCTTTTGAGGTCTGGTATGGGTATACACCTTCACTAAGCTTCCTTAAAATATTTGGATGCTTGTGTTTTGTACATGTTCCACAGGTTAAAAGGGACAAACTTGACAAGAAGGCGACTCCCGGTATCTTTGTTGGCTATAGCACGATATCTAAAGCTTACAAAGTATATCACCCGCAAACTGAAAAAATGGTGATTACAAGAGATGTTCACTTCAATGAAGATGAAAAATGGAATTGGAAAGATAAACAAGAAACAATCAGACCTTTAGAAGAACTCAAAGATGATTTCTTTGAGGAGGAGGATGAAGCGACTACTCAATGGGAAAGTGAAATGGTAGATCATCCACCTGTTAGAGGAACAAGATCACTTGCAGACATCTATCAAAGATGTAATGTGACTTTAAGTGAACCATCTAGTCTTGAAGAAGCCTTTAAAGATCCAAAATGGAAGAAAGCTATGGACGAGGAGATGTCAATGATTTCCAAGAATAAAACTTGGGAATTAGTGAGCAAGCCAGAAGGTAGAAAAATCATTGGCGTAAAATGGGTGTATCGAACAAAGCTAAATGCTGATAACACCATTAACAAGCACAAAGCAAGGCTTGTCGTAAAGGGCTATGCTCAGATTTTTGGAGTTGATTATTCAGAAACGTTTGCTCCAGTCGCCCGTTTGGACACCATCAGGTTGTTACTAGCTTTATCAGCTGAAAAGGGTTGGAAAGTATTTCACCTAGATGTGAAATCAGCATTTCTAAATGGTGTATTGGAGGAAGAAATTTATGTTGAGCAACCTGAAGGTTTCGTTGTGCAAGGCGAAGAGGATAAAGTCTATCGACTCAAGAAAGCTCTCTACGGCTTGAAGCAAGCTCCAAAAGCTTGGTACAGCAGAATAGATGAACACTTGCTTAGCTTGGGATTCACAAGAAGTTTGTCTGAAGCTACTCTTTATGTTAAGAAAAAGGGTGAAAGTATTCTTATTGTATCACTCTATGTTGATGATCTTTTTGTGACAGGAGATAATGAAGAAATGGTTGATGACTTCAAACAAGAAATGATGCAGGCTTTTGAGATGACAGACCTCGGACTTATGACGTACTTTCTTGGAATGGAGGTTCATCAAAACCAAAATGAAGTATTTATTTGCCAGAAGAAGTACGCAAAAGAAATCTTGAAGAAGGTTCAGATGGAGGAATGCAAACCCGTAACTACACCGATGGGTCAAAAAGAAAAGCTAATCAAAGAAGACGGTGCTGATAAAGTTGACGAGGGTCGTTATAGAAGCTTGATTGGCTGCTTGATGTATCTGACAGCAACACGACCTGATATCTTGTTTGTTGTAAGTCTCTTATCTCGTTTTATGCATTGTCCAAGTGAAAAGCACTTAAGAGCAGCAAAACGATTATTAAGATACATCAAAGGAACTCTCAGTTGCGGTGTCAAGTTCAAGAAAAGTCAGAACTTCAATTTCATTGGTTTTTCAGATAGTGATTGGGGTGGTTCCGCTGATGATATGAAGAGTACATCTGGATACTGTTTTACTTTTGGTTCGGGTATTTTCTCATGGTGTTCAAAGAAGCAAGAAACAGTAGCTCAGTCAACTGCAGAAGCAGAGTTTGTCGCAGCTACTGCAGCAACAAATCAAGCATTGTGGTTGAAGAAAATTCTATCTGATCTTCATCTTGTGCAAAATAAAAATACTAACATCTTTGTTGACAATGAAGCCGCAATTTCTATTTCAAGAAACGCAGTTTTTCATGGAAAGACCAAACACTTCAACATCAAGCTTTACTATTTGAGAGAAGTGCAGCAAGCTGGAAAAGTTACACTTGTTCACTGCAAGTCAGAAGATCAATTGGCGGATTTATTCACAAAACCACTTCCTGCTGCCAAATTTGAAGAGCTAAGAAACAGGATTGGAGTATGCACTGACTGAAGCAAGGAGGAGTGTTGAGAACATGCTTCAGTCACGTGGGTTTTTTTTTAAATTTTAAGTATTTAGTTTTAGTCAGAGTTTGTTCTAATAAGTCCTATTCTTTAGGCTGTTGAAGAGTCATGGTTTGTTACTATTCTTTAGGTTTTCAGTTATGATTCGTACTCTATAAATGTACTCCACCAGATTAGAAGTTGATTATCTTTTCACAGCATAATATTAATAAAACTACTCTCTGTTCTTCTCTCAAATCTCCAACGTTTTTCTCATAATAAAACAACACACATCAACACCACCACGCCTTAACCGACTTCTCAAAACTTTTAGTGGTGGCGGAACGGATGTGTTTGACGACTTAGGGGTGCTTTGGATTGATAAGCACAATATGTTTAAAAAATAAGTATGTTGCGTTGTTTATTCGTTAATAAATAAGCAGATTAACGGTTTTGAAAAAAGTGTTTAGATCTATTTATCTGTTGTCAAAAATCAAAATAAATAAATAAATAAGAAGATAAGCATTTATTTATCAAATACCCCTAAATAAAAGAATGGATTAGGTTTACTTAATTGTATGGGTTTGCTTGGAGATGATAGGTGCTCGATATTGGATTTTGCCGTCGACATGGACTTTGCTGGTAACAGGAATTTGGCGAAGGGAGTTCGTGATTGGGATAATTATACATGATTATCTTGTATATTTTACTTATATATATATTAATTAAATATTAATATTAATATTATATTATATTATATATTAATATTATATAGATATTTAGTGAGATTGAACAATACGTCATGTATCATCGAATTAAGTTTTTTCTCACGTTTTTATAAATCAAATATTTCACGAACGGTAAGTCGAAAAATTATAAAAATTGCATCATAAAATTCAGTGTTTTTTTTTCAATTAGACATCTCACGTGACATGCTTTTGACGAACTTTTTTTTTTCGTTTTTTGGTGGGTATTGTAAACAACTATCACACATGATACCAACGAGTATCACGCGCGATACCAACGAATATCACGCGCGATACCAACGAGTATCACGCGCGATACCAACGAGTAGATTTGTAAAAACCCTTAAAAAAAGTCGTCGAAAATATATCTTGTGAGATGTCTAATCGAAGAGAAAAAAAATGCTGATTTTTATGATTCAATTTTTATGATTTTTCAATGAACCATTCTTGAGATATTTAATTTTTAAAAACATGAAGAAAAGTGAATTTTGTGATAAGTAGCGCATTCGTATCGGTTCCTTCATTCTCACACAAATTTCATTTTCATTTGAACATCACTCTAATATTATATTATTAATATTAAATATTATATATATATATATATATATATATATATATATATATATATATATATATATGGTATTTGTATTTATTGCTATAATAATAAAATGAATTAAAAATAACAAAAGATAACTTTTTTAAAAAAAGAGATCAAAAGTATTTTAGTAATCTTAAGAAATGAGAGATCGAGAGTGAAATAAACTTAGAGTTTTCGAACATTCAATGTATAAAATAAAATACGAGGACCAACGGTAAGAATTTGTGTGAACCATAGGACCATTCATTCATGCAATTCGTTCATCAAAATATTTTGTAAATAAAATATTGAATAAATTGATGTAATTGTTTAAAAGGTATTAATGGGATTTTAGGGCCAAATATTTATGATTATATAATCAAAACTTTAATATACCTTTCTATCCAAAAAATAAATAATAAGAATAAGAATATTAGGTCACCTTCGGTGTAAGTACCAAAACTCAAATTACACTAATATTGTGTAAAAATTTGGTATAACTTTTTTTCCAACCAAGACACCAAAATAGTATAAAAATTTAGTGTAACACTATTTAAAATCCCATTTTACACCAAAGTTGGTGTAATACTATTTACCACATCAAATTTTTATAATACATTCATTTATGAATAATTAGTTCATAAAACCCAAAATTTAGTTCATAAAAAGTATATAACTTGAACAAACTAAATGAGATCTTTAAAAATTGTACCGTATTGAATATGGTTTAGTGTTTATTCTGGTTTTCTTTAAATTTCATTAATAATTAATAATTTAGTTAACTAATTATAAAATTGACAACTTAAACTAATAGATAATATAATCTTGTTGTAACTAACTTAATTGAAACAAAGTTAATATGTTATAATCTAGTGCAAAATGGGGTGAAATAAACTTTTTAGCGTAAACATTTTGTGCATACATTGGAATGAAATCATGTATGGTGTGATAAAGATTATCTTTTTACACCAAAATAGTGTAAACATTTGATGTATACATCAGAGATGCCCTTGTATCATCGGAATATATTTATTGAAATCGAATGGTATCTTAAAGTTTTGATTTATATCATCATAATATTGGTTTCAAACTTTATCCCAACATGTTTGATTTAGGATTCATGAACCAACAATCTAAAACATTTAGACACATTATAGAATGCAGATACAAGTTGTCAAGTTGATACTGGTAATATATAAGATAAACAGAAATTTGATTACATTAATTAGAAGAAGTTCCTTGCCACTGCATTCTTCAGCATCCAGGAGACTTGGTTAATAGAAGTGGACTTAGAGCTTTCAATTGGTCTAGTTTAGATTTAAACTCGCTATGGAAGGATATGAGTGACCTTTGGCGAGAAGTGAAAGCAATGCTAAACTGTTTGATTTTCTCCTCGATATCTTTCCTCGTACGAATTTCAGATCTCACATCCTGCAAAATATTTTCATTTTGCAGAGTCAATGATGCAAGTCTTTTTGTCGATTCGGAGACAGATAGGAGTAGCTTATCTCTTTCTTCTACTAACAGTTGAGACTCCCTTTCAAGACCATTAATTCTTTCTTTAGAGGTTTCTAGAAGGTGGTTATTCCTATCCAACTCTTGCTCCAGCCTGTTGTATATTTCCTTGATCAATTTGATTTCACCACACAAATTTTTCTTCCAAGAAGCAAGTTGTTGTCCCAAAGTGCAGTCCTAAATTCATCCATAAACTGTATTTTAGGTCACCAAAATAATATAAAGACAGGACGCTCATAAACAGAAAGGTGGATGTGGCACACATGGGACATCGTGTTAGAAATACACAAACTGGATATTAACAGGCAAACATTATATTAAGATGCATTCCGATAAAATAACAAAGGCTCTTCAGTGACAAATACACAAATTTTTTAGTTTCTTATTCATTTATCAATATTTGTTACAAATAATAATAATAATAATGTAGATGAGGTCATGGAGCATAGCAAAAGTTACAATTATGGTATGCCTGAACTAGAAGAGATAACTCAACATTAAGATGATGAAAAATATCAAAATGGGCATGCAACTTTTTGATAGTTGTGTCCAGGCAGCTACCTTATAATTGTTGCAATATTGAGAGCTCCCAGTTTCATTTGCTACAGTATGTGCTTTTCTTGATATTGAAATGTTCAGCTTCTCAGAAGCTGTCATTTTATTCTGATGGGATGTACTTGTAAATCCATCCATGGCCATGGATACATGTGCTTCAAAAGTTGACATAAGAAACGAGAAAATTTCCCTTGTGCTAGACAACAATCTTGCAGTAGGAGAATTCTCATCTGCTATGTAACCCTGTTTTCAAGTCAACAAGTTATCTGGTTAATTTCCATATGCAGTTCATCAGTATTAGAATTCATTGATCTAAGAGAAAAAAAACATGCAATGTACCTGAAAAGTAGAGAATATATCCTCCTTTGCGGCATTGTAATTTGCCAAAGACTCACTCAACTTAAGAAAAACTTCCTGAGCTTCTTTTTGAAGTTTTGATATCTCTTCCATCAGGTGGTTGTTCAAAGCCATTTGTTCTTTGTGCTGTTTCTGTAGTATGATATCTAATGCATAAGCTATAAAGCTATACAACAATAGAAATTATAATATATGGATAAACTATTTACAGATCTATTTTATGCATGAGGGAACAAACAAAAGAATCATGGTGTAATTTAATAATCACAAGAAAGAAACTAACAACAAACTCATTTTTTTCATCAATAGCTAGCTGCAGTTGCTTTCGAAGATTCTGGACTTCTTTGTAATGGTCAACTTGAGAATCCTGTAAAGACCATGTCCATAGGTAGGTAGGTGCATCAAGATAATTTTGCATTGGCACCATTAATCATAGAAAGTTATCCTAAGATTTGTACAAAACTACACAAATTAAAACATGAAAAGTTATAACTTACAGGGCCTTCATCTATTGATGGAACGAAAGAAACTTGTTTTGCTGGAGTCATACCAATTGAATCAAGGTCAGCTATGAAGCCATTATTCATTTTGAACCATGTATCCTCGTCAGCAACATCACCAAATTCATTTGGAAGGGGACTATAATCAGGAGTTCTAGAATGATGAGACCTTTTAGCAACATATGCATTAGAAACCGGTTTATAAGTAGGGGTACTAAAAGCATCTCCCTGATGTGTGCTACAGGTCTCACTCGTTTCCCCTTTGGGATTTTGTATCAGGGATTCACTATCCTACAAACAATCAGCCATACATACATAATTAATTGTAAAGGAAAATAACAACACAGATTAAAGAAGTTTTAGGGCATAGGCTTCATACGCTTACCTGTGCTGAAATTTTTTCTCTATGTGATTTTCTTTCTTCCTCCAATTCCATAGCAAGCTTTTCACGCTCTAGTTCATACTAGTAAATGGAAGACACCATAGAAAAAGCAAACATAAACCGAGTTGTCTGTAACATTTATTCATTTTTTACGTTTTATATAACAAGATGATGTGTGGCTAACTTAATGATGCTTGTATGGTCTATAAAGTCTACCTTGAGCATGTCATTTCTCAATTTCAAGATTTCTTGCTCCAAAACTCCTGCATGAGATCCCTGTCAAAGTAATTTGGAACACTTAATTTCTAAACCTGGTTATACAACCTTCAAACAAGAAAAATTTCACCTCAAGTTTCATGCGTAATTCCTCTATCTCAATCCTTTGTCGCTTCAGTAATGCAGCATCTGTCAGAATCTGGAGCGATATAGGAAATAACTTAGCTTCAATAACAACAGGCATATATCAATGCATAATATATATATATATATATATATATATATATATATATATATATAGGTATATTAACATAAGTTGATACAAGGCATACCTCGTTTACTTGAACACAGTTGGTAATACGTTTAGCTCTACTGGCAAATTGAAGGGTTCCCTTTGTTTCCTCTATATGAACCTATATGTACCCACCAGTTAAATACTTACTAATAATGTACATTTGTAATTGGTGAATTTCAGAAATACTACCTCCTCAGGAGCGACGGTACAAATTATTGAAGTTTTTGCATTGCCACCAAGTGCAGGTTGAAGGATACGGGTCAGTTTGCTATCACGATATGGAACATGCCCCCTGCGAACCAAAATTTAACTCAAATGTTTTTTAATTTAACTATATAAGAGAGTAATATAATCAACCAGATGTATAAAAGAAATGAATAGAACCTTTGTCTTGCACCATCACTCAATTTGTTGATAACGTTTCCAAGAATCATTAAACTCTTGTTGATGTGCTTTCCTTCCTTCAATCGAACACCACCAGCTCCAGTTTTGGCAATCCGTTCAGACCCAGCTAAGTCTACCAAATTCTAGTTCCAAATGGGGAAGAAAATCATGAAATTGATAATTTAATTTATAATTTAAAATAGGCTTAAGTATATGAAAATGTAATTGTTTATACTCTGACATTCACTGTATGCAACAAAATACTCGGGGTTATATTGTGTGTAATGAACTTTCAGTTTGTTGCTATTGTATGTATTTTGGTGTCATGTCAACTTATGATGCTGACACATGTCACTTCATACAGCTGACACGTAAATAAAAGTACTAAAACTTACATACAATGGCGATGAATAACAAGTTTATTACACACAATGAAAGCTCAAGTAGTTCGATACACACAATGAATATCAGACTATAAATAATTACATTTATGTGCACTTAACCCTTTAAAATACTACTTCATATAAATCATTGGGCTCGACTTAAAAGATAGGTTACATACCAAGACAGAAACACGAATAGCATCATCCAAAGTTGAATAATTATTAGAAGCAGAGTCTTTCCACTTGCTCTCAATCACCTAAACATAACATCATTAACATGGCTTCTACACCATAAAGATAAAGAGATACAATATTTCCACACGAGTCAAACAACATACCATCCGGAAGATAGTGTGGGATCTACTGCTTCGGACATTCATATTAGTCTCACCAAAGTGCCTATTAACTGAAAGAAGCAGCTTCAGATAGACATACAAAATTCCAGAAACATAAATATAACTAATATATCAAACCTTCCCCCATTTGAATGAGCTTTAGTACTTGTTCGGCACTATTGACAATCTCCTCCCTAAGGCCCGCAACAAATATACCACGCTGGAAAGGTAAATGTTAATTGATAAATGAACATTAATTCATAGTTTAATACATGATGTGTTGTATTGTGTGAGTGTATCCACCTCCAAACTTTCATGAATCTGTAGTTTCTGGTTCTCAACAGCAAAAAGGTCATTAATTTCTTCATTATATATCTCCATGTATGAGACTCGAATGAGAAACTCCCGATCCGTTGACTGCAAACATTTGAAGAAAAATTCAAGGTAAAAATGTTATCATTAAGCAGTTAGTTGGTTGCTTGCTTGGTAGTTAAACAACACCCTGTTGCTTTTTTATAAGGAGAAAAGGGAACATACAGCATTGTTTATGTTGGCAAAAATATCTTTGACAGCGCGGTGAATGATTCCTTGATCATTTTCAGAGCCATTCATAGTAAACGTTTTTCCACTACTTGTTTGACCATAGGCAAATGCAGTACCTGCAGCAGCACATGGTTTGCAAGCAAGTAAGGAAAACAAAGCTTATTATAGTAGTAAAGAACAGCAGCAGCAGCAACAATTACCATTAAAACCTTGTACAACAGCGTGGATAATGTCCTTTGTAAGGAGGTCATAAACGCTAGAATTGGAGCAATCTTGGTCGAACACATGATCTACTCACAAATTTACATAATTAATTATAAATCAAGAAAGCAAGTAAGTAAGCAATTACAAGTGGAAGTTATTAGGGTTTATATACATACCGAAAGTATAAGAAAGAGCAGGGGGAAGAGGAGTGCCGCCGGTTGGACACCTTCTATGTAGCGAAATACTGCGCTTGTCTTGTTCTACTTTCCAGTAACTACCATTCTCTTCTTCTGATTTCACCACCGCCGGTCTCAATCTCACTGCTACACATATTTTCTCCATACCATATACTCAGGATCTGCCACTCTTTTTTTAGATTTGGGGGTTGTCTATTTCTAGGCGGTCTTTTTTTCAGATTTCAATTTCAATTTCAAATACAAAAATCTAAATTCTAGTTTTATTTACTTCAAGCCCACTCCAAAGCCCATTTTGTGACCTCCTTTATGTTTAGTCTGGACTCTGGACCAATCCAAATAATAGAATGACAAATAACAGGGTCCATCTATGGGCGGCCGGCTATTGCAAATTGCAAAATACCAACGGTTAGTTATTTATCCAAATTGCACGTCCGTTAATAATACTCGATTGGCAGCAAAATAGTCTATTTTTAATTTATTTCAACTTTACGGTACATAATTTTAAAATTTTCAATTATAAGATACCGTTCAATTATAATGTAAGTACAATGTCACTTGTTGTTAACGTGGAACATGTATTTGCTGATTTGGCATGTGTGAAAAAAGAAGGAAGAAACCGTCAACTGCCTTTCAGGTCACTTTGTACATACGATGGACGAATTATCCGAGTTTATTACATACGATAGAACTTTTGAAATGTGACAACATACAATAGTAAAACGTGTAAAGTATGTTGTACTTTCAAACAATAAACCCATTACAAAATGAAATTTTTTTAAGTTGTGTACCTTAAATTGAAATATGTCTTTTTCTATACTTTTCATTTTTTTTGTTTGAATTCAAAAAACATCTAAGTGATGATTCTTTGTTTCTTTACGATAATTATATACTCCAAAAGTAATTTAGTTTAATTTATGTGGTTGATGTTCTGGCAGATTATTTACCTTTTGAATCAACAACAACAGGAACCAATCCCCTGCTTTTCCATGAGAGCCAAATTTCTAACATTTATGTATTAATTATTAGTATTAGTATGTGGTTCATGTGCACCGCGAGCTTAATGTACACAAAATAATCAGTGCTTTCAACCCTCCATCTACTCCATTTGTTTTCATTTCTCCATTCAATACCCAATATCCATCTTCTTTCATATGTATTACCATCCTACCATCACCATTATATTTTTGCAACCATCACACCACCATCACCGTCATCTTATTCTGACGACCTGCAACCACATTCACCAGCGACCTCATCTTCCGCCGAATTCATTTTTAATTTTAGGGATTAATCGGTAGGGTTTAGGAAAAAACTTGAATCAAAAAATATAATCTTGGGGTTGATAGGTAGGATTTTTGAAATATTTTCGAATTAAAACATGTATATTTAGGATTGATAAATAGGATTTTAGAAAACAGAAAAAAAAATTAATTGTGTTATCAAATAGTGTATCAAAGATGTTAAAATAAAATATTTGAATGTTTTAACAAAATTAGTCTCATACTAAAGAAAACTTAAAAAACTGATTAACTTGGTATATTCATTTTTAATTTTTAATTAATTATGGTATAGTTATATTCAATTAAAAGTGATAGGGATACAAAAATAATGGTAGTGATAAAAGAGAAGGAGCAATCGGAGAAGATGAAGATGAAAGAAAAAGGTGGACACGTGTCATACGCTGATTTGATATTATCCTATTTACTTGATTGCGTACAATAACCTTCCTCTTAATTAGTATTTTTATTCATTGTGTCGTCCAACAACAACAATTTTGTGTTTCCTGCAAAATTACCAAAGCATTCCCACCTAGATCATTTTGTCATTTGAATGAGAGTTAAATACCCAAGCTTTTCGCCAGGATCAATTATAATTTAATGTTTGGTTTGATATAACATCGTTCACTACGATTTACTACAAAGAAATGTTGGAGTTATAGAAAAGACTACAAAAAATATTTCTTACGGAAGCAAGTCTTTATATAAGATCGTAGATGTTTTTCGTGTAAATTAATTGATGGTTTCGAGTGTATGTTGGTGTTCACGACTATGTGTCTATTTGATGTCACCGTTATCACATAATGATCTACGATTTCTATTATTCAAAGTAAAAATGTCGCCCTCACTTCCTAGGAGAGATTTACAAATATATTATAATTTGATCACATTAGTTACAAAAGAAATGGCAATTGTTTAAGATATATAATTATCTTGTTTTTTAAGTTTTCCATTTACAAAAGTAAAATGGAGATTAGAATAATTTCATTTATGTGGTGGGTTATAGTTTTATTAAGGTTATGTGGTGGGATAAAAAACTTGATATGAATTGACAAAGTTGTCCTCAAAAATCTTAAGAGAATTTTACATTTCAAGCTATCAGGACACAATGGTGATAAGTTATTTTAAATATCATGATAAAATGATGATATAGTTTGTGAATTGATATTTGAATTGAATCCAAAGGTAACACGGAAAACTGGAATGCAACTGCCCTTTTCTTGGCTCTGCTCGTTTATCCCTTTCGTTTTCATGAAATTATAAATATCGTCCTTACCTTTTGAAAATAACACTGATCATTCTTGACTATCTTGGAAATGCACCGCGATAGTCCCTCTTGCCAACTTCTGTTAAATATTATCAACTCTAGCATGTGAAAAACATATGAGGGTAAAAATGTGACTTCATCTCTTATTTCTTCTCCTTCAAAGCACCTACATCTCCAACCCATTTTAACTTAAGTCACCATTAAAACTGGTCACCGTCCATTTTCACACCATCTCCAATTATGCCAGTAACCATCTTCCACCATTCAAATCCTCCATAACAGTCACCAAACCAGCATCACAACACCTGCAATACTACACCATTGCACCTCTGTCACCATTAAAACACCCCGTAGATCTAGCTATTGCTCTTCAACATTCACTCCGGTGACTGCATTAACGTTCCCACCACCAAATGAAACCCAAGATTTACACATGCACGGATCTTAATGCTTTTGAAAATTGATCTTATTGCTTTTGAAAATTGTTTTACGTGAAAGATAAACGCGGTGGCAACAACTAAGTTCGTCGGAGTTGTAAATGCCTGGAAAAAACGTCGCTGATCGGACCTTACCATCTTCGGCGACTAGACCGACCACCGTCACCATCACTTATGTTTTCGATTTTTTTCTTTTATTTTTTTGTTTTCAAGATTTGTTTTTACAAATATGAATTTGTGATTCTAGATATTTACAATTAGAAATTTAGAGAAAAGTTCATTAGAGTTCAACATTTTTTGAAAGAACGTGAGTATCAATGAGAATGCTCCACGTGAAAATTGCAAAAAACCCTAAATCATAAACCCTAAACGCAACATGTTAACACATGTGTTTGTAATATGTAAGACCCACCAAAAAATGAAGAAAAAATAAATCGTCGAAAGTAAATACATACATATATACATACATATATACATATATATATATATATATATATATATATATATATATATATATATATTGTTTTGACCAAAAATTACTAAATATAATTCCGTGATCAAATTAGTAAAGTGAGGTAGAATGCTAAATTGAATTTTGAGATAATCAGTTTAACAAGTGATAAAAACTTGATATAAAGCAAGATTAACATGAAAATGTAAAGTAAATGTAGTCGACACAAGGATATACGAGGAAAACCCTTGATCTTGTTAGATCGTCGGCACAAAACCTTGGGAAGGAACAATCGCTCCTTGCCTTTGTTAATTCTATATATGAAAAGCGGGATAATACACACTAAGAGCACAATATGATCGAATCAAATGAGTGTGTGATGAGTTTTGTGAAAAAGACAAGTATAAAATGTGTTTGATCGTGAGTAGAGAAATGAGTAAGTGTTATCAGTGCGTGAGAAACATTTTCTAATCGATCATATGCCTCATTTATATACTAAATACAATATGTTGGACCCGTGTTGCTGGATCTAAATCGAATCAATTTAACAATTGAAAGCGCGGAATACAATCAATTGAACAAAACACGTTAACAATCACACTAAAGTAGTCGATTAGCTTTTATATATATCACGAATAACAAATCAAACAATTACACAAGATTCCTCACAGATCGCTTGAAAACACTCTAGGTTCGTCAACCCTAGAACTGAACCCGTAAGCCTCTATTTATAGCCAAACACTAAACTCTCTGCGACACAAGCGTTGTGTCGCCAAACCGACCTATGCGACACAAGCCTTGTGTCGCTATTGCGACACAAGCTCTGTGTCGCCTAAACAGTGACATTAATTTTGATTTCCAAAACAAATAACGTTTATATCATAATCAAAATATTACAAATGACTTAGACCTAGACCAACTGACAGACATACAAAACATGTATCAACAAACTCCCCCGTGTCTTCAGCTTGGTCTTCGAAATTTCTTCGTTCAATCTCGGTCTTCTAACACTTCTAACTGGCAGGAAAGTTTCCTCCAGCATGTACTCCTTGAGCTATACAGACATTGACAACCTTTTGAAAACGCATCGCCTCAGTCTTGAACTCTTGAAAATAATCAATCTTCTTAGCATGAAGAGCTTCAAGGTCTTTCTTGGTAAGGTTAATCAAGCTCAAAGGATCATACACTCTAATTCTCGATAGTTTGGCTTTCCATAGGTCTTCATGCTCTGTATCTTCAATATAGATAATTTCAGCTTCGCCTGTATATCCATCATATGTCCACAGTTGTAACCTTCTCAAGAAATCAACTGGGAGCTTCTCCAGAGGAATAGACTTTAGGGTCTTTGGAGATTTATATACAATCTTAACCCAGGGCTTGTTGGTAAACGGATGTATCTTGTTACGGTAAATATACCTCATCCCCAGATTTGGTCTCAAAAGATAGAACACTTTGGTGTTGACCTCTTTTCTTAAGATTCTCTGTAGTTGATTTGCTAACTCGCTATTGGTGGGATTTATGATATTCAATTGCGCCAAATGCAGTATCTCACAATATGGTAAGGTACTTAATACTTTGAAGTTCATAGTGAAATACTGCATCCCATCTTTTCGCTTGATAACAATCACTTTATTTGCTTCATCATACTTCCAACTAATAATTTGACCTTTGTAGCGCTTGCTGCTGATTTTATAGAACTTGCAGGTCTTTGACAGAATAGGTTCAGCAGCAGTGGAAGTAGATGGTTCAGTTGTAGCCGGAGCAGGAGTGGAATTTGCAGGTTGTTCCTCCTCAATGATCTCCTCAGTATCAGAAATTTCCATCTCCTCTCCCAAATTTACTTCGTCAGCATTTACGAAGTCTTCGTGAACATTTTCTTTTTCAATATCAACCCCTTCATCATTATCAAACACAAATTCTTCATTATCATTTTCTGTACTTTGCCCTTCCTCATTTATCAGACTCTGTAGATACTCTAGGTTTGCTTCGGAGTAATCTACATTTAAAGGAATTGGTTGTCCTGGAATTGGTGCAGAGTACGCAAAGTAATCCAAATTAATATTTTCATTTATAGCTTCTTCAGTTACATCATTAGTATTTACAATTTGAGTTGAACCAGGGGCCATTGATGTTGTTTCATCTAAGCCTAACTCCCCCGGAACAACAGCTAAGGCCTCTAGTTCTAACAGGCGACTCTCCAGCTGAGGAACCCTAGCCGCCGTTGCTTCTAACTCCGTGATTCTAGAAGCTTGATCAGCCAACTGCTTGTTCATTCTGTCTAGAAGAGCCATTATCTGATTTAGCGTTTGTGGTTGTGGCTGAGACTCAGCAGAAGTAGAGACCGGATGAGGTTGAGTTCGAGGACGAGGACGGGGTGCGAAAGTATCATCATCTGAGTCCTGTGCGTCCCGGGGCCGTTTCCCCCGGTTAGACGGCACATGCATCCGTCCTGCCCTAATGCGGCGTTGAACCCGCTCATATCGATGAGTATTATGGATTCGGAGGCTTTCAATGGTTTTTGGTGAAGGAACATCAATGTCCGAATCCGTTGGGGTGTCGTTTGGATCCATAGAGACAGTATCATCCGAGGCCGCATCAGCAGCAGTCTCGTCAGCTGTCCCAAAATTCTCGATGTCTACTAACACATTGTGCAGTGACTCGGTCGCACCTTCCTCAAAAATGGGAACATTTACGAATGCCGCATCATCGGCAGTTGATGGTGGAGGAGCAACTGGATCCTCAAAATCATCATTTGCTGGAGGGACATAGCCCTCATTCACAATATGGCCAAACAGTGGCACATCTGGCGGAGCTGCCACTCCTTTAACGTAAGAGCTGCAGATAGCAAAAATCCGCAGATTCATTGGCGTTTGGCGGAAGGTTGCATCAGGATTGACCGGAAGATCCGGTAACAGATGATTAAGCAGCAACTGGACAAACCTTGGGTACATGACCCATTTGTCATTTTCAGCTTTGGCATTGTCCACCATTTCACGGAACAGATATCCGGAAAAATTATACGGCTTATTGTAGACCAGGGCCAACATGGCAGAGACTGTACGGTGACTGGCCCCGTCAAAACCTGCTTTCCTCGCCGATAGACAAACTATTATGACATGCATCAAAAATCGCCAGACCCTTGTGAGATGCCCCTTTCTGTACTGGTCTGAGGGTACACCAGGGTAACCCATACGTGCCATGCCACCAGCAATGAAAACATTTGAGTATTGGGTGGGCATGTCTGGAGAATCATTGAAGAGAAGAACCTCACGGAGTAGCTGCTCGGTTATAATGATTTCCCTATCAAAAACTCTGGAAAAAATCCGGGTATGTTCCAATTCGGTATTTACCACCGCATTCCTCCAGAAAGGACCAACATGGTCTCTGTAGATAGTAGGAGCAGCAGTGATAGCGTAGAAAATCCTGGATCGCCTCAGAAACTGGATCATTTGGCGAAAAGGGATAGCTGAATCCCTGTCATCTTCTAGAAAAGCCACCGTGTTGTGACGAGGTTCAAGCAACCTCAGAAACGCATCTTGTCCTGCCATTTCTAAAAGACACGAAAAAGGAAACACTAGAGAAGCGTTAGCAATAATTACTTTAATAACAATCTGTAAAAGCGACACAAGGCTTGTGTCGCACAGTTGTAGCGACATAGACCTTAGTGTCGCAGGAATTGAAGTTAATTAATTTGAATCAGGTATGCGACACAACTCTTGTGTCGCAACATCAGGTGCGACAGAAAAGGGTTGTGTCGCATTTGGCAATTATTATGAAATGAATTAACTTAAGCGACACAAGGGCTTGTGTCGCATAGGATAGCGACACAAAGCTTAGTGTCGCACCCAAAGTCTGGTGTTAAATTAAGTTGACAAATTCTGCGACACAAATGCTTGTGTCGCAGGTTGCGTCGCAAAGATGAACACCAAACCGTGCCCAGATCCCGATAGTTCAAAATTTTGGGGGTTTTCAAAGCTAACGCAACCCGAAGGTGCGTATGAACATCAGGAAGTTGAAAATATCCGAATTATCAAGTTAAGCACACCCAAACACGTCAATTTAATCCCAAACCGAAAACCCTAAAAACCCGTGACTTTAATTCACAATTAAACACAATATACACGGTGAAAAGGGGAAAAATTTATACCACTAGATCGAGTAAGGTAAGGAGAAAATGAGAGTGTGTATGGATTGAAACAGAAAGCTCAGAGACGGAAGATTAAATCGAAAAATCACTCGGGTTGCTTGTGTCGCAATATCGAGTGCTTGTGTCGCAGTGATTAAGCGTGATGTCGCAGGTAATTAAAAAGAGTGAACATTCTAAGGTCGCATGAGGTTTGCTTTTATACCCAAACCCTAAGCAGCGACATAGCCTGCGACATAAGAAGCGACAGAGGCAGCGACACAGGCAGCGACACAAATCTTGTGTCGCATAATGACACTTGGTGAATGTTCGATTCAATTTTGATTTTCATGGTTTGATACTCGATTCGATATTAACTTATAAACCTAGAGAGACTAATTAAGCTACAAAAAATGAATAGATAAGACAAAAGAAAGTCGTTGATTCAATTTTACAATCAACGGAAACTTCATAACATATTTTTGGTGACGGAAATGTTTAAGTCTGGTTAGGGATCATATCAGGATAACATGCAATTATTAGGAACAGTAAGTGTTATTTCGATTATCAGTATGTTTGTCCACTTTAAATTTACTTAGCATATTTAAATCATCTGTTATAAAGATTAGTTCAAGATGATTATTGATATTTTATCCATCTAAACATTTGTTCTTAAGTATATGATTTCAACTCATAATGAGATGAACCACTTATGTTATTATTAGCATGCATATTATATTATATAACTCACATTAAAATATACATTTGAAATCAAAACATGTTAGTATTTTCTTTATAGAAGGTGAGGATATGGGTGTATCTTTAGAACTAAGTTAGCGGTGACAGGTCTGTACTTTCGTACAACAGAGTCACATAATCAATAGTTTTGGTTGAACAAACACCAGTCTGAACAATTTAAACTAGAGGATACAGGTCTGTACTTTCGTACAACAGAGTACCATAGCTTAACACAAACCAGTACGAGGCAAACTTTTTATAACTTTTCTGTACTTTTGTACATGTTATTTTGAGAATTATTGGAATGCCACGGGTACGTAACAGTTGTCTAACAGTTAACATAGACTACGCACCTAAGTTCTTTTCAAGAATATATTAGATGAAACCAGGTCTGTATTTTCTTACAACAGAGGAGACACCTAATATATTCCCCCAGATAACACCATACAAAGACCCTATATTTTTTTAGATCATAACATGTTCATCATCCAAATATTAAGACGAAGCGTCAAAATATTTCGGACATTTTTGCCCTTATTTCAACTTAAAGTCATACATATTAATATGTCTTTATATAAAATAATATGCATTTTTGAAAATTAAGCTTCTTAAGAACTTTAGAACAAATGCCTATCAATACATCATTTGATGAATCTAATGTTTAGAAAAGATATTTCAAGTATGCTAGATAAATCTACTGACACATCAAACATAAAACTTAAAATTCCATTTTATGCATGTCTCCTGATGTACTATCATTTCCCGATTGTTTACAGACACAATTCAACGTCTTTTTTTTTTATTATTTTTTTATTTTTTATAACAATGTTGCAACTATTGCATTTCTTTAATACTAACAAGTGTAAAGAGTGGCAGTTGCCTAATATTAAATAAACACGCTCCAAGTCATAAATTAATTTTTAACAAAGAACCTCATCCCTATCATAGAGACAAGTTCATCAAATCGAGATCGTGAAAAAGCTTTTGTAAAAAGATCAGCGTTTTGCTTAGATGTATCGATTTGTACAAGGTCTATCAGGTGTTTCTCATAGCAATCCCGTATGAAATGAAACCTAAGTTCAATATGTTTAGTTTTTGAATGTTGTACGGGATTGCGTATGATAGAGATAGCAGCAGTATTATCAATATGGATAGGAGTTAAAGTTAAGAGTAACCCGTAATCGCGCATTTGATGTTGAATCCACAGAACCTGCGAACAGCAACTTGCAGCAGCAATGTTGTTGGTGCATATTTATATGTCTGTCAGTTGGTCTTAGCTTGTAATAGTTTGTTAAGTAATTATGACATTTTGTCTATCATTAGTATATTACAATTTCTGTTTTAGGCGACACAGAGCCTGTGTCGCTTATGCGACACAAGGCCTGTGTCGCATGAGCTGACTGTGCGACACAAAGCTTGTGTCGCAGAGTCAGTTTCGGTTTAGTATAAATAGGTCATTTCGGGCTCAGGTTTAAGGTTGACGAATCTGTGATTATAGAGAGCATTTGTAAGGCTTTTCAGTGTATTCAAGCTATTCAGTTATTATATCTATATACATTCGATTTGCGTTTGATTCGTTTGTGTTTTACGTACTTTATACAATCGTTTGAATTCCGCCTCTCGATTGTGTGTGTTGATCCGGTTAGGTCCAAGACAAGGGAACCTACAAGTGGTATCAGAGCCATAATCTACGGATTTGGTGTTATTGGATCGTGTTTGTATGTGTTTTCGGCTAAAATCGACTAGTTTTTGGAATTATATCTTTATATTTCGTGTTAAAGGTTCATATTCTACATTTTCTGGAAGATTTTGGTGTTAAGATTCGTCTGTTGTTCGTGGTTTTTTGTTAGGGTTTCGGAAGTTTGCGAATTTTAGGGTTTTCTGCCGCAGCTCTCCCCGTTTCTGCGACACAAGCTGCGACACAGCTTTTCTGTCGCATTTAGGGTTTTAGCGACACAATCTTCTGTCGCGAGTAGGTTTTAAGCGACACAACGTTTGGTTTTAAGCGACACAACTTCGTTTCGTATATAAGAGTTCTGCGACACCAGCAAGCGACACAAGTTTAAAATTTGCGACACAAGCGAAATTTGCGACATAGAATTTTTGCGACATAGAATTTTTTGCGACATAACCCTTGTGTCGCCTGTTTATCTGATACTTAAGTTCTAGCGACACATCTGTAGTGTCGCCATTTGATTCTGCGACACAATCCTTGTGTCGCATAACAGTTTAGTTTGTTCTTGGTGTGTTTGTTTTGCAGGATTACTCAATATGGCATCTTCTTCATTGCAACGTGTTGGAGATCTACTAAAGCAAAACTCTGAAGTCGGAAGTACGAATAAACCACCTATGTATACTATAGGGATGGATTATGCCTACTGGCGTCAACGCTTTGAAGCGTTTGTTTCGTTTAATGATCCCGAAATGTGGGTTGCTTTAATAGAAAGATATGAACGTCCGGTCAGTCCGGGAGTGTATACTGGTACTGCACCCCTAAAGTCAATTAAATCAATGACGCCTGAGGAACGCAAAGCCTTTGAGAATGATAAAAAGGCTCATTCTGCAATCACCATGGCATTACCACCGTCAATTCTCAAACAATTTAGACATTTGGAAGTGGCTTATGACTTATGGAAGGCATTTGAGAAAAGATGTGGAGGTAGTGAACAATATAAGCAGAACAAATTGCGTTTAGTCAAGAAGCAATACGACGTGTTTGATATTCTTCCAAATGAGTCTCTTTCTGACTTATTTTCTAGATACTCACAGTTAGTAAGTGAGCTAACGGAAGGGGGAATAACTCTGGATAAGTCTGAAACTAATAAAAAACTTCTTGAATCCCTACCTGACAAGTGGGATACTCGAGTTTTAATGATGGAAAAGGATCCAGAAATTCTAAACATGTCTCTTGATGATCTTATTGGTCAGCTAGAAGCTGATCTTCTGGACATGCAAAGAAAAGAAACAAAGGCGACTGCAAATGTCCAGAATCCTAAGATCTACGGAGTAGATGTTTCATCAACTGGAACATCTGGCTCAGCATTCTTGGCTGGTGGAACCAGTGGCTCGTCAAGTCATCAACCTAGTACTTCTTCTGGTGGTTCTTATTTTCAACCACCAAGTCATCAAGGACCTATTCCTGCAGCTACACAAGATAATGCTGCACTTTTCTCGGCGTTGCTATCCGCCTATGATGACTTTCTATGCAAGAAAGCTGGTTCCATGCACCTGACAGAGGAAGATTTTCGTCAAATAGATGATGACGAACTGGAACGAATGGACTTAAGGTGGAACTTGGCTATGCTTACTCGTAGAGCCAAGACCTATTTTAAGAAAACTGGCAAAAGGTCATTGGAGGACCCAAGTGATAAGGGTCTTGGATTTAACAAGAGCAAGGTTAAGTGCTATAAGTGTCACAACTATGGACACTTTGCTCGTGAATGTGAAACACGACAGCCCTCATCTGGTTTCACAAGGCCTTCTCAGAACAACCCTACAGAGAAGGCTAAAGCTGAAGAAAAGGCAATGGTGTCAGCCGCCTTAATGTTATCAGATGAAGCGTTTGACTGGTCAGAACAAGCTGATGATGATCAACAGAACAAAGCATTCATGGCCAACATTCATGAGGTTGATAATGAACCTTTGTCTTGTATTACATGCATTCAATTAACAGGACAAGTAAACAGGTTAAGAGAGGAAAATGAACGTCTTATCACTAGCATAGAACAATTAACTGCTTCGAATAATATGTTAAAAGATAATGATAAGATTTGTGATAAAAAGCTAAAAGCTATCTTTGAAGAAAAGAAAGAGCTGAAAGCCAAAATTTTTGAACAGCAAGATGAAATAGGAAGCTATGTTAATATGCTTTCTTTCGTAAAGAAACAACTTGCTGATTCTCAGGCTGAAGTTCTTGAGTTGAACAGAAAATTATCTAACTTTTCAACTTCCTCTCTAGTCTTTGATGAGATCCTTCAGGCACAAAGAAGTGATACGAAAAGCAAGGCTGGACTTGGTTTTCATCAAGTCCCGCCTCCTAAAAATTATTTTCCCATGCCTATTAAGGATGACATCACTGAATTTATGCCAAACTTTTCAAAGACGGCAATAAATCCTGTGAAATTTGCTCCTGTCAAAATAAGTAAGCCTGTGAAAATTCAGGCTAAAAAAGTTAAAATAACTGACGATCAACCCAGCACTAGTGAGCCTGAACCTGTTAAGGAAAAACCTAGTGAGCCTGAGATTGTTAAGGCTCAAGAGGTTAAATCTGTTGAATCAGTTACTGTTTGTGTCAAGGCTGATTCAGTTAAGCCTTCTGATGTTTGTGAGCCTGTTGTAAACAAGGCTTCGAGCGATTCTCCTGTTATTTTAAAGGAGATTGTTAAAATTGAGGATATAACCGAAGAGGAGTACTCAAAGGTTGAAAAGAAAAATATAAAGCCAACAAATGTAATTATAACTAATGAATCTTCAGTCATGGCTTTAAGTGGAAAAGGCAAAGCTAAGGCTGAGCCTGAAAAGAAGATTTTGAAAATCAAAGAAAATATTAAAAAACATCAAACTTCTTCTAAATCCACTGTTTTCTCTAAACAAGCGTCAAATTCAACATGCTCACATAAGTGTGCATGTGCCTTTGATATTTCTTTCAACCATCCTCATAGGTTTGTTCCAAAATTTCAACAACCTGTTGAGAAAAGATCTTGTTTCTACTGCAAGAAACAAGGTCATTTAATAAATGATTGTCCGTTGCTTGCTAAAAAGCGGTCTGGGAAAGGTTCACGTTCTCCCTCACCTGCTAAGAAAACCAGCAAGGTTGAGCCAACCAAATCATCAATTACTAAGCTCAATGTTGTTGACAAGCAATCTACCAAACCTAAAAAGGTTTGGAAAGTGAAAGAATCATCAAATGATTCTACATCCAACAGTGTCACATCAATCAATACTTCTGATATGTTTAAAAACAAAATTTTGACTGATGTGATCATTGTGGATGATGCGTCTGGAGTGCCCAAGTCTGTAAAGGCTTGGGTCTCCGTTACTAATTAACCTCCTTGTTTTTGGTGTTGCAGCAACCTGAAGCCGTACTTAATAGCAAATGGTATATCGATAGTGGTTGCTCGCGGCACATGACCGGCAATATATCCTTGCTCTCCGATGTTCATGCATATAATGGGGGATATGTTGCTTTTGCTGGTGACAAAGGAGGGGTTATTTCTGGTCAAGGCACACTCTCAAACGGCCGAGTGAGCTTTGAAAAGGTTAATTTTGTAGAACAGCTGCAACACAACCTTCTTAGTGTATCGCAAGTTTGTGATGAATCATACACTACTGTTTTCACGAAAAGTGAGTGTTGCATTCTGAAGCCGGGATTTGTTATTCCCGAGGAGTGGGTGCTACTGAGGGCACCTCGCGACAGAGACACGTACATTCTGGATATGCGTACTGTTGAAACAAAGCAGCAAACGTGTTTTGTGTCTAAGGCTAATGAAAAGGAATCCTTGTTGTGGCACAGACGGATGGGTCATCTACATTTTCGTAAGATGAATTATCTGGTTAAAAATGATCTTGTGCGTGGTATACCGAAGTAATCATTCGGGCTTAATGATCATTGCGTCCCCTGCCAAAAGGGAAAACAGCACAAGAAGTCCCATAAGTCAAAACTGGTCAACTCAGTTGAAAAGCCATTGGAATTATTGCACATGGACTTATTTGGACCAGTGAGCAAGAAAAGTATAGGTGGAGCATGGTATTGTTTGGTGGTCACTGATGATTACTCGAGGTTCTCTTGGGTTTATTTTTTGGCCTCCAAGGATGAAACTGCTGAAATCCTTATCTACTTGTTCGACAAACTGGAGAATTTGTGCAATTTGAAGATCAAGAAACTAAGAAGTGATAACGGTACGGAATTTAAGAACTCTACACTAGGTCTTTTCTGTTTAAAGAAAGGCATTGATCA
Organism: Gnaphalium uliginosum; assembly: GCA_963930675.1. Taxonomy (NCBI): domain Eukaryota; kingdom Viridiplantae; phylum Streptophyta; class Magnoliopsida; order Asterales; family Asteraceae; genus Gnaphalium; species Gnaphalium uliginosum. The sequence continues at coordinate 166,726 of OZ005685.1, forward strand.
TCAATTCAGTGCTGCTAGAACTCCTCAACAGAATGGAGTTGCTGAGCGTAAGAATAGGACTCTCATTGAAGCTGCAAGGACTATGTTAGCTGATTCAAAACTGCCTATCACGTTCTGGGCAGAGGCGGTCAACACAGCTTGCTACATTCTTAATCGAGTGTCCATGGTTAAGAAACGCAATAAGACCTCCTATGAGCTCTTCAACAACCGTAAACCAAATTTACAGTTTCTTGAGCCTTTCGAGTGTCCATGTATGATTATGCACACAAAAGAAAGAGTGGCTAAATTTGGTGAAAAATCAAGTGAAGGCTATTTTTTGGGTTTCTCAAATAATTCACCAAATAAACGTGTGTATAACAAAGCTACGAAGAGAGTGGAGGAACATTTTGAAGTAACTTGTTTGCGTTACACTCAACCTTCACAAGGAACGGGACCCGACTTCTTGTTCGATTATGACAGTATGTTTAATTCATTCAATCTTCCTGCTGAAGATGAAATTGAACAGGTGGTGACAATGCTGGGTTTATCCGATTGGTAGTTGGTTAAACTACCTCAAGGATTCTATCCAATTGGTACTCGCTGGGTTTATCGAGTCAAGAAAGATGACCGTGGCGTAGTTGTGAAGAACAAAGCTCGTCTGGTCGTTCAAGGTTTTACACAGATCGAAGGATTGGATTATGACGAGGTTTTTGCACCAGTTGCGCGTTTGGAGTCAATACGGATATTTCTTGCTTACGCTTCATTCAATAAATTTCGTGTCTATCAACTGGATGTAAAGAGTGCGTTTTTGTATGGGAAGGTCAACGAAGAGGTTTATGTGAAACAACCTCCTGGTTTCGAAGACTCAGTGCATCCTGATTTCGTATACAAACTCGATAAAGCATTGTATGGTCTTCATCAAGCTCCAAGGGCTTGGTATGAAACGTTGTCTCAACACCTGCTCACAAATGGTTACACTCGTGGGCAGATTGATTCAACTCTTTTTATCAAAAAGACAGGAAACGATTTGTTGCTTGTGCAGGTATACGTGGATGATATTATTTTTGGATCGACCAATGAGGTGCTGTGCAGAGATTTCGAAAAAGTCATGAAGTCTAAGTTTGAGATGAGTGCCATGGGAGAACTAAAATTTTTTCTTGGTGTTCAAGTCGAGCAGTCTGATAAGGGTATTTATATTCATCAGACAAAATATGTCAAGGATATCTTGACAAAATATCAGATGCTTGATGCCAGACACTATGGAACTCCTATTGACATTAGTCACAAACTTGGACCTGCTGACGACGAACATGATGTTAATCAGCGTGACTATCGTTCAATGATAGGATCGCTTATGTACCTTACAGCATCTAGGCCGGACATTTTATTTGCCGTATCCATCTGTTCAAGATATCAAGCAAAGCCCAAAGCTTCTCATGAAAAGGCTGTCAGACGCATATTAGGTTATCTTAAGTGGAGACCCTCCTTGGGTCTCTGGTATTCTAATGAAAACGATTTTGCTCTAACTGCTTTTTCAGATTCGGATTATGGTGGCTGCTCAGTGGACGCGAAGTCCACAACTGGAGGATGTCAGTTTCTAGGAAGCCGATTAGTCTCGTGGCAGTGCAAGAAGCAGACAACTGTCTCTACATCCACTGCTGAAGCAGAATACATTGCTGCTGCCAGTTGCTGTTCCCAGGTTCTCTGGATTCAGCATCAAATGCGTGACTATGGGTTACTACTAACTCTTACTCCTATTCATATTGATAATTCAGCTGCTGTATCTATCATACGCAATCCCGTACAGCATTCAAAAACAAAGCATATTGAAATTCGTTATCATTTTATACGGGATTGCTATGAGAAGCATCTAATTGACCTTGTCCAAATACCTACTCTAAAGCAAAACGCAAATCTTTTCACAAAAGCTTTCTCTCGTAGTCGATTTGATGAGCTTGTCTCTATGATTGGAATGGTGAGTTTAAGCAATGCCTAACTCTCCATTTCTGGTCAGAATTATCTTTTAGGCTTGGTTAGATTAAAAAAAAAAAAAAAAAATTCCGCAACTGCCACTCTTTCTACTTGTTAGTATTAAAGAAATGCAATAGTTGCAACATTGTTAAACTAGACGTTGAATTGTGTCTGTAAACAATTGGGAAATGATAGTACATCAGGAAACATGCATAAAATGGAATTTTAAGATTTATGTTTGATGTGTCAGTAGATTTATCTAGCATACTTGAAATACCTTTTATAAATATTAGCTTCATCAAATGATATATTGGTAGACATTTGTTCTAAAGTTACTAAGAAGCTTAACTTTCAAATATGCATATTATTTTATATAAAGCCATATTAATATGTATGACATTAAGTTAAAATAAGGGCAAAAATGTCCGAAATATTTTAACGCTTCGTCTTAATATTTGGATAATAAACATGTTATGATCTAAGATATAGGGTCTTTGTATGGTGTTATCTGGGGGAACATATTAGTTGTCTCCTCTGTTGTATGAAAATACAGACGTGGTTTCATCTAATATCTTCTTGAAAAGAACTTAGGTACGTAGTCTATGTTAAGTTATAGACAACTATTGCGTACCCGTGGCATATCTAAACTCTAAAATATAATGTACAAATGTACTAGAAAAGTTATAAAAAGATTGCCTCGTACTGGTTGTGTTAAACTATGGTACTCTGTTGTACGAAAGTACAGACCTGTACCCTCTAGTTTAAAGTGTTCAGACTGGTGTTTGTTCAACCCGAACTATTGTTTATGTGACTCTGTTGTACGAAAGTACAGACCTGTCACCGCTAACTTGGTTCTAAAGATACGTCCATACCTTCACCTACTATATAGAAAATAATAACATGTTTTGATTTCAAATGTATATTTTAATGTGTTTTATACACTATAATATGCATGCTAATAATAACACAAGTGGTTCATCTCATTATGAGTTGAAATCATATACTTAAGTACAAATGTTTATATGGTTAAAATATCAATAGTCGTCTTCAACTAATCTTTATAACAGGTGATTTAACTATGCTAAGTAAATTTAAAGAGGACAAACATACTGATAATCGAAATAACACTTACTATTCCTAATAAGTGCATGTTATCCTGATATGATTCCTAAAGCAGACTTAACCAATCCCGTCACCAAAAAAAAGTTATGATTCTGTCGTTGAGTGTAAAATAGATTCAACGGTTTTTAATTTTTAAATTGTTTTTTAATTTTTTATTATTTATTTATTTATTTATTTATTTATTGCTTTATTGTTCTTAATTATACCAAGTCTCTAAGTAAATATCAAATCGGCTTCGACTGTAAAACTTGAAATCAAATTAAAATTTCCAAACAGTCCCAGTTGCGACACAAGCGCTGTGCGACACAAATTTTGTGTCGCTACCCATGTCGCATCTTGTGTCGCTTTACAGGGTTGAGGTATAAAAGCCGGACCCTACCTCTTAGTCGCTACACGTTTTTGCGACACAAAAAGCGACACAAGCCTCTCTCTTGCGACACAAGGACTGCGACGTAATTTTCTTTCGATTTTCTATCTTCGGCCGTGTTTCTTTGCAATCCAATCCGTGTTTCGTGTTCATCTAAATTTTCTCTACTTATAGGTACCATTTTCACTCACTTTTACCGTATACTTTTGGTTTAAATGTCAAATGAAACATACGGTTTTTAGGGTTTTTGGTTTGGGGTAAAATTGGACACGGGAGACGTTGCTATCATGTTAAAAATCATAGTTTCATACTCTACAAACGTTGGCGCATCATTTGGTGTCCTCAATTTCGAAAACCCCCAAATTTGATTATAGGGTTTTTCTGGGTTTGCAACTGTTCGTCATTGCGACACAAGTTGCGACACAATCACTTGTGTCGCACTTGTGTCTGTCGTTTTTGTTTCTATGCGACACAAACTTTGTGTCGCCTTAGCTTACGACACATAGTTTGCGACATAAGGCTTCTGTCGCTAAATTCAATTAAATTCAATTTTATTGCAAAATGCGACACAACCCATGCAGTCGCTTAATTTGTTAGCGACACAAGCGATTGTGTCACATAGTTTTTAAAATTGATTTTTGCGACACCATCCTTTGTGTCGCATATGGGTTTAGCGACACAATTATAATGTCGCATTCTTACTGCGAGACAATCCTCTGTGTCACATAAGACATTTTATTCAAATTAATTGTCTTCACGTTTGTATACTAACGCTTTTCGAGCTATGTTTTCTTTTGTGTTAATAGCAATGGCAGATATAAATGTGAATGATTGGGAGCCGAGGCACAATATTGTGGCTTTTCTTGAGGATGATCGGGATTCGGCTGCGCCTTTTAGGCCAATGATTGCTTTCTTGCGCCGTTCCCGCATTTTTACAGCCATCTCCGCCAATGCACCAATATACAAGGATCAAGTTGGCTCCTTCTGGAATTCAGCTGTGATCAACTCTGATCTGCCTGAAACCCGCATTCTCGCACGGGTAGACGACAAAGAGGTGGTTATCTCCGAGCGGCTTATTAGAGAATTTTTCCAATTTGCTGACCATCCGGACATGCCGATTCAATTTGCAAACTCATTTGTAAATGGAGGCATGATCCGTCTTGGGTATCTGGGCATTCCGAAGGATCAATACCGCAAGGCCAACCTAACTAGGGTCTGGCGGTATTTGATGCACATTATGATAGTCTGTCTATCCAGCAGAAAGGCTGGTTTTGACGGCATGAGCCGTTCTACGGCTTCTGCTATGCTGGCACTAGTGTACAACAAGCCCTTCAACTTTTCTGGTTATATTTTTCGGGCTATGGTTGACAATGTACACACCGGGAACAACCGATGGAACATGTACCCGCGGTTTATCCAGCTATTACTCAATCATCTTCTTCCGGGGCTTCCGGTGAATGCTGTTCACCGTTTTCGACAAACCCCTATGAATATTCGCATCTTTGCCATCTGTGGGCAATATGCTAAAGGAGTTCCGGCGCCGGCGGATGTGCCACTATTTGGGCACATTGTAAATGAGGATTATGTTCCTCCGGCGGCCGATGAATTTTTGGATGCTGCTGCTCCTCCACAACATGAGGATGTTTTTGTAAATATCCCGGTTCAAACCGAGTATACACATATAGATGACACATTACATAGTGTTTTGCAGGATATTGATAATTTCCAAACAGTTGACGAGACTGCTGCTGATGCGGCCTCGGATGATACTGTATCCGGGGATCCCAATGACACCCCAACGGATTCGGATGGTGATGTTCCTTCACCGAAAACTATTGAACGCCTCCGAGTCCACAATTCTCTACGATTCGAGCGTGTTCTTCGCCGAATTAGGGCAGAACGGGTGCATGTGCCACCTAACCGGGGAAAACGGTCCCGTAACGTACAGGACTCTGATGATGATATCTTCGAGCCCCGTCCTCGTCCACGAACTCAAGATAACTTGGTTCGTTCTACTACTATATCAACTTCTCAGCCTCAACCACAAATGCTGGATCATATCATGACTCTTCTAGACAGAATGAACAAGCAGTTGGCTGATCAAGCTGCTGTTATTGAAGTTCAAGCTGCTAGAATTTCTGAATTGGAGACTTCAGCTGCTAGGGTTCCGGAATTAGAAAGTAGACTTTTAGAATTAGAAGCCCTTGCAGTTGTTTCGGGGGAGTCAGGCCTGCGTGCCATAGAAACAAAAGAAAGGACTTCCGCTGGAACACAAACAGATGATGTAAATGATGAACCTATGAATGAAAATATCTGTTTAGATTATTTTGCATATTCTGCACCAATTCCTGGTCAACCAATTGCACTAAATATTGATTACTCGGAGGCCAATCTTGAGTATTTGCAAAACATATTAAATGAAGATGAACATCCGAGGTATGATTCGGATCTTGGTGATGATGATGTTGAAGTTGAAGAAGAGGTGCTGAGTGAAAATGAAGTCTATGATGATGCACCTGTTGTTGAAGACTGGGAAGAGTCTGAGAGTGATGAGGAGCCAAACAATGAGTCAAATCATTCTGTTCCTAGAATGTTTAGGGAACATCCAGACTGGATAAGGGCCGTGGCAGTAGCTCCACCAACCTGTAAATTCTACAAAGTTAAAGGTGATTTTACGGGATTGATAAGAAGTTGGAAGTTTGATTGTGATCAAAATGTTTTTATGATAAAGAGATCAGATGGCATTCAATACTTCCAGCCGAAATTTAAGAAGTTGAGTTCTCTCCCAAAATGTGAAATAAATAGATTAGCTCAACTGGAGCTTATTAATCCGGGAAGAGAAGGAAAGGCCGACTTCATTCAGAAAGTTATCAGGCGTGAAGTATACCCAAAGAGATATAACATGATAAAGCCTATTTTGGGAAAACGTCAAAAATCAAAGGAAAGGCTTGACTCTGTTACAGGACAGCCGGTCGTCAAGATAATTTATCCGCCGGCAAATTGTTTGAAAAAGATCCCTCTGGAGATATTACCACTGAATGTGCTGAGTAGATTATGTTATTGGTATATCGACAGTATCACTGGTGAAGCTGAAATCGTTTTTATTCCAGATTCAGAGCCAGAAGAGAATTGGGGATTATCTAAAAAGACAATTCGAATTTTTGACCCGATTAGCTTGATCAATATGTCTGAGAATGATCTAAAAGCTTTAAGCAAAAAGCAGATTGAATACACAATAGAAGATCGAGCTGAAGCTTTAAAGTTTCAAAAGATAGTTAATATTTGTGTGTCAAAGGGAATCCACGCGGGTGGTCGTTTCCCGGAAGACTGGAGCTGTTAAACGATTTTTTTTGAAGACCAAGCTGAAGACACGGGGGAGTTTGTTGGTGCATATTTATATGTCTGTCAGTTGGTCTTAGCTTGTAATAGTTTGTTAAGTAATTATGACATTTTGTCTATCATTAGTATATTACAATTTTTGTTTTAGGCGACACAGAGCCTGTGTCGCTTATGCGACACAAGGCCTGTGTCGCATGAGCTGACTGTGCGACACAAAGCTTGTGTCGCAGAGTCAGTTATGGTTTAGTATAAATAGGTCATTTCGGGCTCAGGTTTAAGGTTGACGAATCTGTGATTATAGAGAGCATTTGTAAGGCATTTCAGTGTATTCAAGCTATTCAGTTATTATATCTATATACATTCGATTTGCGTTTGATTCGTTTGTGTTTTATGTACTTTATACAATCGTTTGAATTCCGCCTCTCGATTGTGTGTGTTGATCCGGTTAGGTCCAAGACAAGGGAACCTACAAATGTATTCAGCCTCAGCAGATGAAGTAGAGACTGTGGTTTGCTTTTTACACTGCCACGAGACTAAGCGACTACCAAAGAACTGACATCCTCCAGTCGTAGACTTTTTATCCACATTGCAACCACCAAAATCTGAATCGGAGTAGGCAGTTAAAGCGAAGTTGTCCTCATTAGAATACCAGAGACCCAGAAATGGTCTAAATTTGAGGTAACTCAAGATTCGCTTAACCGCCTTCATATGAGAAACCTTTGGATTTGCTTGAAATCTTGAGCAAATAGCTACAGCAAACATTATGTCGGGTCTTGATGCTGTGAGATACATCAGTGATCCTATCATTGACCGATAATCTCGCTGATTTACATCTTCTTCGTCTTCAGCCAAGCCAAGTTTGTGATTTATGTCAATGGGAGTCCCAAAGGTTTTACAGTCGAGCAACTGATATTTTGTTAAGATGTCATTGACATACTTAGATTGATGAATATAAATACCTTTATCAGATTGCTCAACCTGTACACCTAAGAAGAATGTAAGTTCTCCCATGGCACTCATCTCAAACTTGTCCTTCATGATTTTCTCGAAGTCCTTACACAGCGTATCACTGGTAGATCCAAAGATAATGTCGTCCACATATACCTGCACAAGTAACAAATCTTTTCCAACTTTTCTAATGAAAAGTGTGCTGTCAATCTGCCCTCGTGTGAATCCATTGGCTATCAGATGTTTTGACAACGTCTCGTACCACGCCCTTGGAGCTTGATGAAGTCCATACAATGCCTTGTCTAACTTGTAGACATATTCAGGATGCACTGAATCTTCAAATCCAGGAGGTTGCTTGACATACACTTCTTCACTGACTTTCCCATATAGTAACGCGCTTTTTACATCTAGCTGGTACACTCTGAATTTCTTGTATGAGGCGTAGGCAAGAAATATTCTAATCAATTCTAGCCTGGCAACCGGAGCAAACACCTCATCATAATCAAGTCCTTCAATTTGAGAAAAACCTTGTACCACTAGTCTAGCTTTGTTGCGTATTACAATCCCACGATCATCTTTCTTTACACGAAACACCCAACGCGTCCCAATAGGGTGTTGTCCCTTCGGAAGTGGTACCAATTTCCAGACTTGTAGCTTTTGAAATTGATGAAGTTCATCCTGCATAGCCTCTACCCAATGAGAGTCGTCTAATGCTTCCTTCACATTTTTCGGTTCAATCTGAGATAGAAAACATGATTCCATCTCAGCTACAAGGCAAGAAGATGAGTCGGATGTAGCTTTAACTTGATTTCTTGTTTGTACACCTTTAGTTAACTCACCAATAATATTATCAGTTGGGTGAGCTGTGTGTACGCGTTGCTGTGGAATATGAGGTGGCACAATCTCAGAATCCAAGTTGTTTAAATCTCCCTCAACTTCAAAAATTTCATTTGGTTGAACAGCTTCATCAGATTTATCCTCAGATTCATCATTGGAAAAACCCGGCATCTCAGGATTAGGTTGTGGAATAGATACACTAGGAGCTGTTCCAGAAGTAGAAGGGATATCATTGTTTGAGGGTGGGGTGGCTTTAGGAGGAGAAGATACATCTTGGAACATATCCATTCCATGCAGTAGAGTCACCACCTGATCAACATTATCATCCATAGGAAGATGAAATGAGTCAAACAATTCATCGTATTTGAATAGTGAGTCGGGTCCCGTGCTTTGAGGAGATTCAGTATATCGTAAACATTTAACTTCGTAGTGCTCCTCAATCCTCTTGGTTGATTTATTATAAACTCTCTTGTTAGGAGAATTAACAGAATAACCCAAGAAGAAACCATCACTTGACTTTTCACCAAACTTAGCAACTCGTTCGCGTGTGTTCATGATGATGCAAGGACACCCAAAAGGTTCAAGAAACTGCAAGTTGGGTTTACGGTTATTAAATAGCTCATGACAAGTTTTATTGCGTTTCTTCACCGTCAAAACCGTGTTAAGAACATAATAGGCTGTATTAACCGCCTCTGCCCAAAAGGTGATAGGCAATTTTGAGTCTGAGAGCATGGTGCGGGCAGCCTCTATGAGAGTCCTATTTTTTCTTTCAGCGACTCCATTTTGTTGTGGAGTTCTTGCGGAACTGAATTGATGATTTATTCCTTTCTTCAAACAGTAAATCTCTAAAGTTTTATTCTTGAATTCAGTTCCGTTGTCACTCCGCAGTTTCTTTATCTTCAGATTGCATAGGTTTTCCAGTTTGTCAAACAGATAAATCAGAATATCAGGTACCTCATCTTTAGAAGAAATGAAGTACACCCAAGAGAATCGCGAATAGTCGTCAGTCACTACCAGGCAGTTATAACTTCCTCCTATACTCTGTTTGCTCACTGGTCCAAAGAGATCCATATGCAATAACTCAAGAGGAGTTTCAATAGAATTCACTAACTTAGACTTATGGAATTTCTTGTGTTGTTTCCCTTTGAGACAGGAAACACAGTTATCATTTAATCCAAAAGATTGTTTAGGAACGCCCAACACAAGATCATGTTTTACAAGATAATTCATCTTGCGGAAATGAAGATGTCCCATTCGTCTGTGCCACATTAGTGATTCCTTTTCATCAGCTTTAGACAATAGACAGGTATGCTCAGTAGTTGTAACGGTACGCATATCTAGTACATATGTGTCCTTTGTCCTTGGTGCTCTCATTAGCACCCATTCCCCGGGAATCACAAAACCCGGCTTCAGAATCAAGCATTCTACATCAGTAAATGCTGTTATGTATTTCTTGTCACACATTTGAGAAACACTGAGCAAGTTGTGATTCAACTGTTCAACAAAGTTCACTTTTTCAAAGCTCACTTGCCCATTTGTGAGTGTTCCTTGTCCAGTAATTTCTCCACCCTTATCACCCGCAAATGCAACATAACCCCCATTATATGGCTTCAAATCAGAAAGTAGGGCTAGGTTGCCGGTCATGTGTCGTGAGCAGCCGCTATCGATATACCATTTACTGTTTTTCACTTCCTCGGACTGCTGCAGACACAAAATGCACGAATGAATTAGTTAGTAGTGGAGACCCAAGCCTTTACAGACTTGGGTCTTCCAAGGTCATCTACAATAACAACATCAGTTAAAATTTTATCTTTTTAAAAAATCAGTGTTGTTTCCTGATGTGTTATTGTAGGATGATAGGTCATTGGTTGACCTTTTAATCTGCCAAACCTGTTTAGGTTTGGATGGTTGCTTGTCTATAGGATTGTGCTTTTTGACACTAGGTTTACTTGGCACAATCTTATTGACTTTCTTGACAGGTAAGGGAGATGATGAGCTACGCCTCGATTGAGATTTATTAAATGAATTTCTATATAAAGCATTTCGTGGCGTGTATCTCCCAAATCGTTGTTTAGAAAGCAACGAACAAACACTAATGAGATGACCTTGTTTCCTACAATAGAAACAAGATCGTCTTTCAACGAATGGTTGAGGTTGAGGATGAATCACTGGAGGTTGTTTAAATGAAGCATTAACAGAACATGTACATTTGTGTGTACACGACGAGGTAGATGCTTGTGAAGATGTTGATGGTTTATCCGAGACATCAACATGTTTAGAAGATTTTTCAGATGATTTGTTCTTTTTATCTATTTTTAAAACCTTCTTTTGAGGCTCAGCCGTAGCTTTGCCTTTTCTTTGAAAAGCCATGTCACTCAATTCAGTAGTTATTATATGATTTTCAGGCTTAACATTTTCTTTCTTAATCTCATATTAACTTCCTCAGTCAAATCCTCAACTTCAACTATTTCCTGTGCACTAACTGGAGTTGAAATCTTGATTTTAACAAATTCAGTTTTCTTAACAGATACAGGCTTAGTTTCAATAGTTTTTTTAGAATCATTAGCAGTAGATAGTTCAGACTCAGATTCAACATTTTGCTTAGAATCTTTAACTGGCACATTAACAGATTTCATGACTTCCTTTAAAAAGTAAGGCACAAAGTCTTTGGCTTCATCCTGTGAAGGCATAGGCAGATAATTCATAGGAGGTGGTACTTGGTGATAACCAAGCCCAGCCTTACTTTTAGTATCATACCTTTGCCCTTGAAGAATTTCATCAAAGACAAGTGAGGAAGTTGAGAAATTAGAAAGTTTTCTTTTAAGGTTAATTATTTCTGACTGTGAGTCAGCAAGTTCTTTTCTAAGATCAGCTAATAATTTATGGTAACTATCAATTGCATCTTGTTGACTAAAATTTTTAGCTTTTAGCTCCTTTCGGTCAGAAAATGCAGCATCTAGTTTTTTATCAAAAGCTTGTTCATTATCTTTTAAGATCTTATTAGCCTTAGCAAGTTTTTCTAATTCATTATTCAGGCGTTGATTATCCTCAGAATATCTGTTAATTTTACCAGTTAATTTAATGCATGATATACAAGAAAGTGCTTCTTCGATGGGTACCTCATGCACACTGGAGATTTCAGCCATAAGAGCACTATTTTGATTGTCATTTGCTTCTTCACTCCAGTCATACGCCTCTTCATTTTGAATAAGAAGAGCATTTGAGGCAGGCGTTTTCTCTGGAGTCCTCTGAGGTGGTCTTGTGTAGGTAGATGGTTTGGAGAAGCCAGAAGCAGGGTGCTTTGCCTTCTCACATTCCCTAGCGAAGTGCCCAAGATTTTGGCAGTTGTAGCACTTCACCTTGCTCTTATCAAAACCAAGACCAGAATCGCTGTCATCATCCAGATTCTTTCTCCCAGTTTTCTTTAAATATTTCTTTGCTCTCCTGGTTAGCATAGCAAAATTCCAACGTAGATCCATCCTTTCAAGATCATCAGGATCTATTTGTTCAAAATCTCGCTCAGTAAGATCAATGGTGCTAGTTTTCTTTGAAAGAAAACTATCATAAGCACTGAGAAAGGCTTGAAATACATCAGCATTCTCTTCAGTATCAGGTGAGACTGGAGTATTTGAAGAATAAGGTACTCTTCCAACTGAAGGAATAGTCGGTTTAGTAGAGGATGCAGAAGATCCACTAGAGCTGCCAGATAATAAAGCCACGCTAGTAGTAGGAGACGAACTACCATACAAGTTGGGATCTTGAACCTGTGCACTAGACTTAGTTTCCTTTCTCTGCATATCTAGTGCATAAGCTTGTAGTCTTCCAACAAGATCATCTAATGAAAGATTCATCACACGTTCATCTTCCTCCATCATCATAACACGATGATTCCATTTCTTAGGCAAAGCGCCTAAGAGTTTCTTGTTGACATCCTCAGTAGTTACAGATACCCCTCCCTCATTCAGCTCACTAACCAGATGTGAATAGCGAATAAACAGTGCATTTATGGACTCATTTGGTAAGATATCAAACAGTTCATATTGCTTCTTAATAAGTGCAAGTTTACTCTTTTTGTATCTCTCATTACCCCCACACCTTTGTTCAATAGCCTTCCATAAATCATAAGCAATTGTGTAATGTTTAAACATTTTTAAAACATCAGCAGACATGCTCATTGTGATGGCTGAATGTACTTTTCTTTCCAAATCCCAAGCCTTTTTCTCATCAGAAGACAGAGATCTAATAGGTTTTGGCGGAGGGTTAATAGAATTGAATTGTCCATCAGATGGTGGATGTTCATAACGTTCAAGTAAAGGAATCAACATGTCTGGGTCATTGTATGAAATGAAGGCTTTAAAACGTTGCCTCCATTCCACATAATCAGTATTTGCGGTAAATAATGGAGGTTTGTTTGTGCTTCCAACTTCATTACTGTGTTTTAATAGCTGGGTAAAGCTTTGAAGAGACATTATATTTCCTGCACACTTATAAAACAAAAATTGTTATTCAAAAATTAAAATAGCAACACAAAGGTATTGTCGCAAGCAGACACAAATGGCGACACAAGGGTTGTGTCGCAATAAAGCAACAGGCGACACAAAGGTTGTGTCGCTAACAGTGAATAAATGAGTCCAAATGCGACACAAAGGTTATGTCGCAATCCAATGTCGCTGTCCAATGTCTCAGGTTAATGTCGCACCCAATGTCTCAATGGTAATGTCGCAAATAACTCTAATACGACACAGAGTGTTTGTGTCGCAGAAAAAGCTTATGTCGCTAAAACCCTAATGGCGACACAGAGGTTGTGTCGCTATGCTGCGAAGTCAGCCGCACTTAAACCCCAAAATTCGAAAATTTTCGTAAACCCCACGAAAATTAACGACCTGCAGTCGGACGAGCCTTCAATGATCTTTCAGAAAAACCAGATTTCAAGCTTTTACCACCTCTAATCAATAGTAATTGCTAAAAAGTATGTGATTTAACCCAAAAAACACACAAAATTGATTCAATACCACAAAATCAAACGATTTTGGCTCTGATACCACTTGTTGGACCCGTGTTGCTGGATCTAAATCGAATCAATTTAACAATTGAAAGCGCGGAATACAATCAATTGAACAAAACACGTTAACAATCACACGAAAGTAGTCGATTAGCTTTTATATATATCACGAATAACAAATCAAACAATTACACAAGATTCCTCACAGATCGCTTGAAAACACTCTAGGTTCGTCAACCCTAGAACTGAACCCGTAAGCCTCTATTTATAGCCAAACACTAAACTCTCTGCGACACAAGCATTGTGTCGCCAAACCGACCTATGCGATACAAGCCTTGTGTCGCTATTGCGACACAAGCTCTGTGTCGCCTAAACAGTGACATTAATTTTGATTTCCAAAACAAATAACGTTTATATCATAATCAAAATATTACAAACGACTTAGACCTAGACCAACTGACAGACATACAAAACATGTATCAACACAATATAACAATAATTCCGAAATATCCGGGATCCTCCGGTCTTTAACAAAGACTCTGCTGACTATCCCGAAATATCCGGGATCACCCAGGATTCTCCTTGACCTGTTATTTCACACGTTTACTTGTTTCCGTTTGAATTTGAAGTAGTCTTGGTCCATAAGTCACGTTCGAGTTCTCATATGACCTGGTCAAATAAACAAGCAAACATACGTTAAAAGCATATGATCTTGGGATACTGAAGATCCGGGATCCTGAACCTGTAACGGGATTCTAAACGTATTCGAGATCCTGAATACCTAGAGAATGAAATCATACTCTAATTCGGGATCCTGCATTCTAGACATAAAAATTAGCCCATAACAATTGCCCCCAAGTTGTACCGCTGTCAGCATCCTGATGGCAATACAACTTTCAAGGATCCTGAATATTAACAAAAGTAGGTGAGAAATTTTAGCACATAGATAATCGTGCGCGAGTAATGATCGGATTCCTGATATACATCTGCCTCCTGTCATTTCTCATTATCATTCACCCCTTCAAACTTTCTAAGCAGGTATAACTCTCTTTCCTTTTACCTTTCTTGTTCAAAAAATTTATTTTCCCGAATCTTGTTATGGCTTTAGTGTAACACCCACTTTAAGGGCCTAGTGGTATTCCGGTAATTTCCCTAAACTTTAAATTATTATTTAATGTGTTAGGAAATATTTTACTATTATTATGTCTGATAATATTAGTAAAATGAATAAATGAATTATTGTGACTAATGAATAATTCATTGATTTAGACCGAACTAGTTAACGGTAAAACAAAATAGTTGGTTTTCGCAAAAATGGTTTTAGGTTCCAGACAATAAATTAAGAAGGGAACTATAAATTGTAATGGTATTGGGTTAGAGTATATATATATATATACATATTCTCTCAAATCTTCGATTATGTTCTCAAATCTTCTGTATGCCTGCGAACCGAAACAAATTGAGAAACCAAAGTTGAGAATAACACTTGAAAAACTTTCTGTGAAGAATTAAATCTTCTGTAGTATCATCAGCTTGTTTGAAACGAATTTCATTTCATCATCTTGTTCCTGTGAGTAATTTAGAGTTATAAACTCGTTTTTATGAAATTAGCCAATTCATGAAATTGTTGTGAAATAGAAGCTTGAAATATGTTATATGATGATATTTGATGTATTAAAGTTGTTAGAAAGCTTGTTAGCATGTTAGGAAGTCGAATTTGTGAGTTTTGGAAGATGAAAATTCGAGTTTCCTGGTAACAGCAGGTTCGGTTCGCGAGTTTGCAGAAGATGGACTCAGTTCGCAGTGCTTGACTGCGAAGCGAACTGAGTTGACCTGCGAACTGAGATGTTGTGCTGCGAACTGAACCTTGCGAACTGATCTGGGCTGCGAACTGAGTTTGCTGCGAAGCGAACTGAGTTCTTGCCCTGCGAACCGAGTTGCGAAGCGAACCGAGATTTGGTTTGCGAACCGAGAATCCCTGCGAACCGAGATGTGCCCTGCGAACTGAGATTTTAGAATTTTGTTTTGCAAATTTTGAAATTGCGTAAGTGTTTTAGGGACGCGACTGAGTGACAATTTCACTAACTCGGATTGGGCCGAAATTCGCATGGTCACTCGAAAACGACCCAATAATCAAGGCTCTATTTTTAGAGCCTAGGCAGTTTTTGGCCTTTCGGGGTCATCTAAGGGTCGAAAATGGCATTTTTCGGTTTTAAATATCCTTTCGGGACTTTCTGATGTCGCTTCGGATTGAACTTTTGTTTTCTTAGACTTCAGGAATTTACCTGCTTGTTTAAATATGTTATATGATTATGAAATGAGTTACTAACTCATTAATTGTTGTATTCTCAGATCAGCAGAAGACTCAGTAATATAAGACTTCTGAGTTGTTGGGTTGAGATCGACAGGTGAGTGGATCTGTGATCCTTAGTGTGATTTAGTTGTAACATGTTTGGTTACAACGGGTGATGTAATACTACTGTTGAGAGACTGTTTAGTCTGGGTTGTTTATATTATCCATGATGATTATGGATTATGTGATATTTGGCCATTGGGCATATGTGATATGTATATTCAGAGGTCAACACTGGTTGGGCTTAGTTACTATTGTTTGGCCAAACAGGGGTTCCTTATACACATAGTTGATAGGAACTGTTGTTGGTGAAGATAGCAACAAGCTATCGGTTAATCACTGTATTGGCTTGCAGTTGATTTTAAGTGTTCCTTGGAGGATACCTCAAGAACCACCGGTCCTCTTTGACGTTGTGTGTTTATGATTATTCGCTGTAAACAGATTTGTTATTTCTGAGTTAGACTGTTGGTTACAGTTCTTCTCACTTAGCCGTGTGCTAATCCCACCACCCTACTTCTTGCAGGTTAATGTTTGATAAATTGATGGGCAAGAAGCTTTTGGTTTAATGGAATGTTTGACGACCAGCTACTCTGATTTTGTTTTGATACATTATGATGGAATTTGTACTGTATAACACCCATACTGATGTATGTTTTATGTTTTCTTAAAACGATATAACTTTAACATATATTATAAAAGTATGTTTTGACCAGACGCTTCCGATATTTCGAATATAAAATGATATTTAGAGAGTGGGGTGTTACAATTAGTTCTTCGTTCCGCGTCTAAATCCGACGAAGATAGTCTCTCAGAATTCGTCGATCAGAAACTACTAACCACTCCCGAACCTTGTACCTTCTTCGACATCGATATCGACCGTCTGAAACATAAGCAAGTGTTTCCTCCAGGTACCATTTTCAGGTCATATAACCCTTCACTTCATTCCGATTTCAGCTCGAAAGAATGGGTTTGTTTTCCCGAATTCCCTTTTATTCTAGGGCTTTCTTTTCCTTTTCCCCCATTGTTTACCGAGTTCTTTTCTACCACCAAACTCTATTACGCCCAAACTATGCCTATGATTTGGCGCACTCTTTTCATCATTCAGACCATCATTGATTTCCGGTATCTCTGAATTAGCACAGACCTACAACCTTAGAAGCCATGGTTCTAGCTACTTCTTGTTTCAAATCAAACCCAAAAAATAACATCTTGTTCATCAAATCACCCAAAACGATCCTAAATGGAAGGAGCGATTCTTCTTCGTCAAACGTTCCTCCCTTCCCGACGGTGATCTTATTCCTTCTTCCTGGATTCTGAAAGGTAGGATATAATATTTAAGGTTTTTGATATGTAATTATTTACATTACCTGTATTTTCCGTCTTTTGCAGCAAACTTTGCACAATTAGCTCCTCCTCGCCAAGATACCAAAGTCGGGATAAAAGGATTTTTGGAAATCCCTGAAGCCGAGAGAACCTTCCAGCCCTCTCTCCGTTCAGAAAGCATAGGATCTCGAGAGATTGAACCTGCCATTTCAGGTAAAATAACTATCTTCAACCTGTTATTTAAGAATCTTCTTTTAACCTTGTTGTTGTTATTTATTTGGATCCCAGAAAACTACAGCTTACTTTTCTCTTTCCGATATTGACGCCGAGATACCCTTTTCAACTGAAAAGACTATCATCGATTTTCGTAAGCCTCGCATCCCCAACCTTCGCTCTAGAGCATCGTCCAAAAAGAGGAAATCAGACGAAGTGGTTGAGATCAGGATCCTCTTGCTGATTTCAACAAGGTTAAGAAGATTTGTATTCACGTAAGTTATTTTTATCTTTCCTGTAAAATAAATGTTAGGATCTCTGATCCTGACCTTGTTAGTTATATTTGAAGATCCCTGATTCCAAGAGTTTCATAAATTACTAATAACCCAATGAAATTTAAATGGACTTATCTTATGTAGGCTCTGGAGCAAATGACCAAGCAATTCGAGGAAAATCTCGAAACCATCAAGGACATGAAGAGGATTGGTGCTGCTAAGTCTGAAGCCATGGAGATGGATGTTGCTGAGATTACCAAGCTTAAAAAGAAAGTGAAGGTTGTTGAGGCTGGTGCCGCCAAGAAGCTTGTCGAAGCTGATGCCAAGATTGCAGAAGCTAATGCCACAATTCCCCAGGAAAAGGAGACGCTACTTGCTGATATAAAGAGGGATGCCACTGTTGCTATCCTCGATGCCAGGATCCTGATGGCTACAGAAGCAATCGCCAATGGTTATGATGCTTCTGTTTGGAAAATCCAGGCTTGGAAGGACAAGTTGGCATTACTGAGGGGCGAAGATTCCACTGGTGCAAAAGAGGTATGCAGCAAGGCAGCAGCGGCTACAACGGAGGAAATGCCGGTGGGTGGAGATAAGGCAGAAGGAGAAATCCCGGTGGCAAATGAGAAGGAGGGTGATGACGTTCCCTTGGGCGATGATGGTAATAATGACCAGGCCTGAGCCCAGGTTTTTAGTTGTTTAAAATTTATTTTATTAAGGGTTGTGGTGTAGCAAAACAGTTTAATTTGGGGTGAGGTTGATCTGGTGTGATCGACCATGGTGGAGTTATTAAGTGTTTATGTTGGCTACTTAATTTTATTTTGGATATTTGTGAACATTCACTCCTAAGGCATATAGTTCCCATGATATTTTGCTCATAATAGGATATTTACTTTATCTTCTATCTTTAAGATACCGGGGGTATTTCCCGATGATACTAGGGGTATTTCTCGATTTTGAATTCAAGATAATTAGTTAAAACTTATTATGACATGAAAATGCCAAAAGTTTTAAAGTAACATAAAAATGTTACTGTCGTTTGAATGACGTATTGAACATCATTATTCGTTTGGGTTAACACCTTAGTGCACTCGGTGTTAACAATTCGTAAGAGTTCAATCTATAGATCAATGATCATGAAGTTGCCGGGTACCAGAGGCATCACCGATTCCAATCTCCTGATTCTATAATTGAACGTCATGCGCTCCAGGCGGGGTGTATTAACCCAATACTTAGAAAGGTGTTTATCCGTTCGGAAACCTTTAAACCTTAGAAGGGATTTAAAAACCCTTAAACATAGAGAGGTGGCCAGCTTCCAGTCTTCGTGTAATCCTCCTATACTTGAACAAGTATAAAGTCCTGCTTCTTCCATTTCACAAAAAGTGTACTATCAATTCTTCCTCTTGTAAAGCCATTCTCAAGAAGATAAGTTGATAGTGTTTCATACCACGCTCTTGGTACTTGATGTAATCCATACAGAGCCTTATCAAGACGATATACTCTATTTGGATACTTTGGATCAGTAAACCCTGGTGGTTGAGAAACATACACCGTTTCCTTGACCTTGCCATACAAGAAGGCACTCTTAACATCCAGTTGATAAACTTTCATTTTCTTTGAAGCTGCAAATGCTAAGAACAACCGAATTGCCTCAAGCCTAGCCACAGGTGCAAACACCTCATTGTAATCAATTCCTTCTTGTTGATTGAAACCTTGAACGACTAGACGAGCTTTATTGCGAATCACGATTCCCCGATCGTCTTTCTTACACTTAAAGACCCATCTAGTGCCAATTGGATATTCACCACTTGGTAGATCAACCAACTCCCAAACTTGCAGTTTTGAGAACTGAGAAAGTTCTTCCTGCATTGCTTCTACCCACGAGTTGTCCTTCAACGCCATTTGGACATTCTTAGGCTCAACTTGTGAGATAAAGCATGAATATAGACATGGATTTGTAATCCCTGTCTCTTTCATTTCAGCATACAGGCTAGTGTACTCAGATATACTAGCCCTGGTTTGAACAGATGCATTTGGATCCCCAATGATATTCTCAGTTGGGTGATTTTTGTTAACTCTTGTTGTTGTCACCGGTTCAAAGTGTATTTCATCTTCTAGATTAGTGCCAATTTCTTCCAATGGTGGCATATCTTCATCAGAACTATACACCTCATCAGAAGATTGTTGTGTGACACTCGTTGATGCACGATTAGGATCCACAGAAGTTGTATCTCTAGGAACATTCGATGTTGGTGTAGGGCCAATATCCCCATCACCCGACAATAAATGTTCAGAGATCGCTGAGTCAACTTTGTAGTCACTGATTGGGACATTGAAGGACTTAAAGAGTTCTGAATAGTCAAATTGCCAATCTAATCCCTTATGTAAGTCATGTGTGTAGCTCATAACTTCAATGTTATAAACTATTTCCACACGTCCAGTAACTTTATTGAAGACACGTTTGTTTGGTGAGTTAGGCACATAACCTAGGAAGTATCCTTCGTCAGCCTTCTCACCAAATTTGTGTTGATTGCTAGTCTTCAGCAAAGTACATGAAACTCCAAAGGGTTCAAACCCTTTTAAGCTCATAACAAGTCTTGTTCTGCTTTTTAACCGTAAGAACTCTATTTAGAACATGACATGCTGTATTCACCGCTTCTGCCCAAAAAATGACCGGAAGCCTTGAATCTGCAAGCATTGTTCTAGTCCCTTCAATCAACGTTCTGATTTTCCTTTCAGCAACACCGTTCTGTTGGGGTTCATACGGTGCACTGAATTGATGTTGTATCCCATTGCTTAAGCAATAGACATTGAACGTTGAATTCTTGAACTCTGTTCCATTGTCACTACGAATTCTCTTAACTCGTGTTCTATAGACATTCTCTATTAGATCTAAGAACTCCATAAGAATACCAGGAGTTTCATCCTTAGATCCCAAAAAGAATACCCAAGAGAATCTAGAGAAATCATCTGTAATAACTAAACAGTACCATTTTCCACCTATGCTTCTTTTGCTTATTGGGCCAAAAAGATCCATGTGTAGCAAGTCAAATGGCGAGGAAATTGAGTTTTCAGTCTTAGATCTGTGTGGTTTTTTATGTTGCTTTCCTTTCATGCAAGGAACACACTTATCTTCAGACTCGAAACGTTTTTGTGGTACATCCAGAACTAAACCATTCTTGGTTATATAGTTCATTTTACGAAAGTTCAGGTGAGCCATTCTCCTGTGCCATAAGAGTGCGTCTGCTTCAGAAGCCTTGGATAAAAGA
Organism: Gnaphalium uliginosum; assembly: GCA_963930675.1. Taxonomy (NCBI): domain Eukaryota; kingdom Viridiplantae; phylum Streptophyta; class Magnoliopsida; order Asterales; family Asteraceae; genus Gnaphalium; species Gnaphalium uliginosum. The sequence continues at coordinate 187,721 of OZ005685.1, forward strand.
CATGTAGATTCCATTGAAGTATTAGGAACACCCATGTTGATGGCATAGATGTCCTTCTTCCTTGGAGCCCTCATTAATATCCATTTTTCTGGGATGGTGAAACCCGGCTTCAAGACTAAGGCTTCTGTCTCATTGAAATGTACAGAATGACCTTTATCACAGACTTGGGAAACACTCACTAGGTTGTGAGTTAGTTCTTCAACGTAATTCACATCCTCTAGAGTCAAAGTTCCATTTGAAACTTTTCCTTTCCCAGTTATTACTCCTCCTTTATCACCAGCGAAATGAACTCGATGTTTCATTCCACCTTTGAAGTCCTTCAGTAGACTTCTTTCACCGGTCATGTGCCTAGAGCATCCACTGTCTACATACCACCAACTGTCCTTGTTCACAGTATGCTCCTGCACATAACAAGTTGCACACAATCAGTTCTCAAGAGGGACCCAAGCCATTACGGTCTTGGTTTGTCTCTTATCATCAACAATCTGAACCTCTTTAAAGTAACCATAACTATTATCGTCAATAGTCTTGGTAACTGGTAAAGAAGTTGGAGGTTGTTGATGATCTGAAGTTTTATGCCTCTGAGGAGAGTGAGTAGAAAACCTCTTAGGCACATAATCAACTCTATATGTACGTGAAGTAGAACCACTTTCAAATTGACTGTGGTTTCTACTTGGAGTCCTAAATCTCGACGGTGTCTTATCTCTAGGCTTATTGTCATTTAGAGTATAAAGCCGTTTAGGTTTAGGTGGAGAGACACTATGAGGAACATCTCTTTTCAGAATGTTTACAGGTTTATTATCAAATCCCCGTTTGATACCTAACCTATCTACATTTGAACTAGAGACTTTCGGTGTCTCATGGTTATTCACGAGCTTATGTGATGCTTCCAACTTCTTGTTAGGACAACAAGAAGCCACATGCCCATTTTGGTGACATTTGAAGCACGATATCTGCTTACGTGACTTAACCACTTTTGCCTTTTCGTTTTCAGCCTCAGTTTTAGACACTAAAGGTGTATTTTCTTGTTCCTTAATAATCTCATCATTCATATCAGTATCAACCATCATTCCACTCGAGAATGATGTGTTCTTACTGACATCAGATGATGGATCCTTATGAACAACCTTCTGTGTCTCAAACATTTCAGACTTTTTAGTTACATTATCCTCAGTTTAGTATCCATATCCATCATTTCTAAGTCAATAGAAGTAGTGTAGTTTGAATTAAAAGGAGGATGTACATCAGTGTATCCTAATCCAGTCTTATCCTTTACACTACGTTGAGCATCAATTATAGAGTCCATAGTCAAAGATGAGGTTCTATAACTTTCAAACTTACGATTAAGCTCAACTAACTTCAATTTTGACTCAGCTAGCTCCTTATCTTTATTAGCAATGTTTTGATTTAAGTCTCTTAGATTTAAATAAAGACCATCTATTTTAACACATTGTTCATTTATTGTATCTCTTAGATTGGTCTTATCAGCAGCATCAGACTTAATCTTTTCTTTTAAAGCTAGTTTATCTTCACTAAACCTTTGGGCATCACATTTAGCTATTTCTAATTCAGATTTCAAAGTATTATATGAATCAGCAAATACGTTAACTTGTGATTGCAAATTAGTAACTAAATCACAGACATCAACAAGAGTAAGCATATCAATACATACCCTTTTCTTGTCTGTTTGAACTTCAGCCATATGTGCTACAAAATCATCTGGACTCATATCCTCAGTTGAATCCATGTATAGCACATCATCATCACTTGCTTTTGGTGTGACTTCTGGCACCCTTACTTGATAATCCGCATCAGTCGGCATATAGGATGTAGACTCAGCAGTTTTCTCTTGATTATCTATCTTAGCCATAAGAGCATGCTCAGGCTGAGCAGACCAATCATAAGACCCATCAAGTTGCTGAACCACCAAGGCTTTGGAAGCTAAAGAACTTCCCGAGCCTTGTCTTCCATTGCTGACTTCAAACTTTGGTCGTTGACATTCCCGAGCAAAGTGTCTGTAACCTTGACAGTTATAACACTTAACTTTGGATTTGTCAAACCCTGGTCGATTTCCTACCACCTTTCTACCAGTACGCTTCAAGAAATTTTTAACTCTCCTTGACACCATAGCTAGTTGCCACTGGAGATCCATTTCTTCAAGGTCATCAGGGTCTATCTGATCATAGTCTTCATCAAACACAGCTGGATCATTGATTTTCCCCTGAATGTAGTTCTCATAGGAAGCAACAAAAGACGCAAGAACAGACAATTGCTGTTCAGCAGATTTCACACTCATCAGCATTTTATGATGCCCTTGAGGTGACTTCTCAGTAGATTTTTCTTTTGATACGGAAAAAACACAAATCCTCAGTTATCAATTCACCTTTTTCTCCAGTATCACCGACTAGTAAGGCAGTGGTCGAACTGAATGATGCATTCGAGAGAGTTGATTTTCCATGATATAGCCCAGGATTCTGTAATTGATCAAAATCCGTTTCTCTCATTTTATTAGTGAAATCATAACCTCTGAGCTTGTCAATAGCCTACTCCAGAGTCCTTGTGGCATACCACTCCTCATTATCTTTGAGCATAACCCCATGCATTTCCCATTTGGATGGTAAACCCTCAATAAACTTGTCAGTTTTTTCCGTATCAGAATAGAAAATCTCATGGTCATCTAGCTCACTCAATAGATGGTAGAATCTCGTGGTGTAAGCATCAAGATCTTCTCCTTTAAAAGCTTTAAAAACAGTAAACTGCTTCTTGAGGAGATTCTTCTTGCCCGCCTTAACTTGTGGACTACCCTCACATCTTTTCTCAAGAGCAATCCAGAGTGCTCTAGCAGTGTGAAAAGATTTCAATTGATGATTGATCTCCTTAAGTAAGCTCATTTTAATTGAAGAATGAGCTTTGTTTTCAATCTCAAAGTCTTTCTTCTGGTTATCATTCATCCGATTGTAGGGTACAATTACTATTGCATTTTCAACAACAGTTGTAGGTGCAGTGTATCCATTCTTGATACACATCCAGATTGACAAATCATGGAATTTACAGTATGATTCAAACCTGTCTTTCCATCCATAGTAATCCTCAAGTTGAAGCAATTTAGGTAGAACATTAGATTTTCCAATCTCGTGGTCCATCTTAATCATTTTACTTAAGTCAGACATCTTTGTCAATCTCAGAAGTTAAACAGTCACAAAAAAAAGTTCAGTTCGCAGGAAACTCAGTTCGCAGAATCTCGGTTCACAGAAACTCAGTTCGCAAGAACTCACTTCGCAAGAACTCACTTCGCAACACTCAACTCAGTTCGCAAGAACTCAGTTCGGTTCGCAATCTCGGTTCGGTTCGCAAATGATCTCAGTTCGCAGAAACTCAACTCAGTTCGCAACTCTCAGTTCGGTTCGCAAACTCGGTTCGGTTCGCAGAAAACACCAAATGCGAAAATGTTGGTTATTTTTAAGATTAAAACTGAAGTTTTCGATCGTAAACAAAACTAAAAACGTCCAGAGAATGATTTTGGTCGTAAATAAGTACGTAATGCACTAAAAACAACCCTAAATCACACGTTATTAACCCGAATAACCTCGAACCTACGCGTATCTAGCCATAGGCTCTGATACCAATTGTAAGTCCCTTCGTGTAAGGATCGATAACGAGGTTATCTACGGTATTAAGGTGCGGAATCCCTCAATACTAGTTATAGGGTCTATAACAAATTCTTTCGCAATATATTAGCGAATCAATTGTCTAATTGCTTCGTATCGATTATTACGAGTGTTAACGATCAATACCTAGCCTTTAGAATGTTAGAGAAGTCTCTGGAATCGCAGGAGGTACGGGTGTAAGGATTGGCAAAAGTTCTTTAGGTTTAGAACCTAATTTGCATATATAACCGTCTCGGTTCGCAGGTCACTGGGCTCTGCGAACTGACTCAGTTCGCAGCCCATATTGGCCCAACGAACTGACTCGGTTCGCAGGCCAATTTTGTCCTGCGAACTTACTCGGTTCGCGGTCAATCTTGGTCAACATTTTTCAGCACTTTAATATTTAACTCTAAAATGTTTCCCAACCAATAGCTTTCATTTACAATTCAAAACCAATGTACAAACTTGATTACAATTACCAAAAGTCTATTACAAGCTAGATCTGTTGTCACAAAACATGTCTCAACAGCTGTTGATTTCATTGACGTTGTATAACAATCTTTGGCCTCCTGCTGGTCACTGTCTATTTTTACCACTCCCCAAGGAGCTGGCTACTTCATACACTGATAGTATGTCGAAGGCACTGCCTTCATATCATGTATCCATGGCCTACCTAGAATGATATTTTAGGAAGACAGTGAATCAATTACACAAATTTTTTGAAGAGAATTTACCCCTTCGATGTATACTGGCAACTTGATTTCTCCAACCGTGTTCTTGATTTCTCCACTGAAGCCTACTAGCACAGTAGATTTTGTTATGATCTCTGTCTCTGGTATATTCATTCTTTTTAGAGTCTCAAGTCGGATGATATTGACTGAGCTGCCTCCAGCAATCAAGATCCTGCGGACAAAATGGTTGGCCACATATAACGTGATCACCAATCCGTCATGATGAGGATCCTGAACGTTAGCTCTATCGTCTTCGTCAAAAGAAATCACCCTCTGATCTGTCAAAGTCGAAGTCTTCGTAGGCATGTACTCTTTCTCAGTCTTTGCTTCTTTCGCGTTCCTCTTAGCTGCAGAATAAGAGGTACCACAAATGTCAGAACCACCAGATATAAAATTTATTACCCTAGCGTCTGATGATGGTGATCCTGCTCTTTGTGGGATCCTGGAATTATCTTGAGATTCAGGATCCTGAGTTTTTCCGGAATCCCTGAAGGAGTCTTTCTTCTTGCCAAACAGTTCTTTCATATATCCCTTGCTCAGCAGGTAGCTTATCTCCTTCCTAAGTGCTATACATTTTTCTGTGATATGGCCAAAGTCCTCAAGATATGCACACCATTTAGACTTATCCTTCCAACCGGTGCTTCTGTCATTCTTTTTCGGCCACCTTGCTTTGTCTCCCAATCCCTGCATTGCGTATAATAGGCCTGTGGAATCAACAGAAAAACAATATTCGTTAATCTTAGGATACTCTTCATCATCTTCCTCAACCGAGTTGATTCTGTGATCTTCGGTTCTGGAATATGGCTTATTTCTATTTGATCTATAGGAGGATGACTCTATTCTCCTGTTTGGACGATCGTAATTGGATGGTGTCTCTGCTTTCTTTTGTATCAGGATATCTTCCTCCAATCTGATATACCTCTGGGCCCTGTTCCTCACTTCCTCTAAATTCTTACAAGGATTCATTATAAGATCCTGATAGAATTGGGAATCCCTCTTGATCCCCATCTTGAAGGCATGTAATGCTGTTGCCATGTCTAGGTGTAACAACCACCAAAAATATCAGGTTAATACTTAACTCCATCTCCACCTAAATCTGAACCTGACCTTCTTAAGGGTCTAAGTAATACTGTTGAGAAACACTTCAGTTAATACTGCTAGTGGGAGTTTCTACTGTTAGTAATGTTTCTACTGCTTTCGTAAAAATCAAAGTTTCTACTGTTATCATAGTTAGTACTGCTAGCACAAATATCTCAGTTAGTACTGGTAGTGCAATTGTCACCGTTTCTACTGCTAGCACAAATACTTCAGTTAATACTGCCAGTACAATTCCTAAGTTAATACTGTTAGAGCAAATTCTTCAGTTAATACTGCCAGTACAAAGTCTAGTTAATACTGCCAGTACAACGTCAAGTTAATACTGCTAGTACAAATTACCTCAGTTTCAACTGTTGGTCAGTTTCTACTGGTAGTTGAGTTAATAATGTTCTCACCTTTCATGGTTAATACTGCTCTCATAGTTAACACTGCTCTTAATAGTTACTACTGCTCTCATTGTTTCAACTGCTAGCTCAGTTTCTACTGCTAGTGAGTTTCTACTGGTAGTCGAGTTACTACTGCTTGTGTTACAACTGCTAGTCAGTTTCCACTGCTAGTTCAGTTACTACTGTTAGTTCAGTTTCTACTGCCCGCATTAATTAATACTGCTTGACATTCAGTTACCACTGCTAAGTAGTTAACACTGCTAGCACAAATCACCGTTTCCACTGTTGGTTCAACGTTTCCACTGTTAGTTCAAAGTTTCCACTGTTAGCACATTAATGTCACGAACAAATCATGAAGTACTAAGTGTCAATCTATTACCAGTGAGATGCTTAAACGACTTTAAGACCAATCAACTGTTACCCACACACACAGCAAAGCCTCCTGCCCGATATAAAAGCTTTTAAGTAATATTAAAAGATAAGTAACTATTCGTATTCTGTGAAAAGGAACTTTAAGATTTGAAATAGAGTTAAATGTGCACGCAAAAAGGGTTATGATTACCTCTTTTCCCTCAAAAATCGGCCAGCAAACCTATTTCCCATAAACCAAATCAATTAACTTACACTTCCCATAAAATCACCTCCACATTCACCCAATCAAAATCCCGGATAGTAAACTTAAACACTCCATCCCTTATTCTTTTTGTTAACCTCAGCAGAAATCATACATTCACACTCAAAACACTTTCATCTATTTTCTCTCAAACTCTCTCAAGACTTATACTCGGTTTTAACCAAAGCACCCAGTTTATTCATCATCTTTCATCCACAAATCAACCACTCGGGGGAAACCTGCTCAAACTCAACTTCCTGTGGATAGAACTTCATCACTCCTAACATACACTCCTGGTCGAAGAGGTAATCATAAAGTGCAAGAATGTTTACATTCTATTCTGCACAACCCACTTATTTTCATTCTATTTACTGTTACATTTCTTAAAATATGTGTGCATTAGGGTTTTTGTACCTGAAATATGATAATGTTTTGCAAATAAAACACACATTTAAAGTTTGTTCGAGTCATTTACATACGGATTTTATAAAAAGTTATGAGTTCTTGGTAAAATAATAAAATTTGACAACTTTCTGTCCAGATTTTCAAGTTAACTTTGGACAACCGTATCCCCCTCTATTCTTCATAAAAATGGTGACTCTAAACTGGGAATAACTTGCTTTCTAATCTTTCACACAAAACCTAAATCATACATCAAAGACCCAATATTTTGAGGTGTATCAAGAAGACGCCCAGAAACTGTTTAGTTTTGCTAAAGAGAGTCACGAAACAAACCACACAACCCTGGGCAGATTCATCATTTAAAAATAGTGGGTAACCAATTCGTATGAACTACTATATTAAAGCATGTCACTAGACATTAATGGACACATTCTTACTGGACTAGGTCACGGTTAGAGCATCATTTCCGGATTTGTAACTTGCTCACAGAATTATACTCGTTAAACTCAGCTCACAAGGTGAGTTCATTGTCCCCTCTTTCTGATTTCTATTTTTGGGGCTGAAAGCATGCAATTACTTTAAACTTTTGGTTGAACTTTTACGTATTATCAACTGCTTTGAACTGTTTTGCGCAAACTGTGGTATGTCAACGTGTTAAGCTTGGGTTTTTCTTATACTCAAAGTCCCCTTTAACTAACCCACCACTAATTAACTCGTAGCGACGAGCCGTAGGTATTATGGGTAGCATGCTATTTAGGGTAGGACCATCCCTCACTCACACTTCAACGTGGGTGCATAATATCGCCTTTTACTCATGTTTGTTGAAGAACATGCAGCTCTTATACTTTGGGGCAGCGGTCAGATAACCGGATTAGTTGTGGTCTCAAGGCTTATACATTCTCTCTTTATTACCACATGTTTGCTTGCAATATATTTATCAACCAAATGCTTGTTATAACTGTCCCGATCGGACAAACTCAGGGGTGATAGCGTCCACGAATCGGACGGCTATACCCACACTTATGTCCACGATTGGACACACTTTCGGTTTAATTATTTCAAACTTTGAACTCACCAACTATGGCCATAGTTGACCCTTTTATTTTGGCATGCTTTTCAGGAGAACGTCGGTAAGCACGGATCATATGTGGGCTAATGCATGGGATTATGTCGACCAAGCCATTTAAACGGACTTTGAACTAAATTTTTGTAATATGTTTGTAATAACGTCATATACTTTGAGCAATTTGATGTATTTTTGGATGCCTCCAAGGCTGTTTTATCGTAATTTAAATGGTATGGTTGCTATATCTTTGTGTTGTGAATCATTAGCTGTGACACCTCGTGTTTCCGCTTTAGCGGGGTGTGACAGAAGTGGTATCAGAGCCAAAGGTTATAGGGAATACCGGTTTTTCAAAATAAAACCAAACTATAACCAAAAAAATTCTTTTATATAAAACAACACCTTACAAAGCATTGAACATTACACTTGTGTAACTAATTCAAGCATTTCATTATTTAGCCTCAATTAAGCATAGCCTGATCACCTATGACTAATTCGGAAAAGGTAGTGAGAAACTTGAAATAGTTAGTCACGGGTTAATGTAAATGTTCATCCTTACCATGCATGTGCTACACATATCATATGATCCATTCATTGTTATTAGCAACCTAACACACTTTTATTTTCAGTCTTACCATGTCTCACTCATCATCCACTCGTACTCCCTACTCGGCTGATGCATCGGGTTACATCACGAGTCGCCCTAGGAATGTCCCAACTAGTTCCGAGGAACCAACCATGGACACTAGCACCGACCAAGGAGCAAGTAGTGAGGGAATCACACCTGCCCTTGGAGCATCACCAGCAACTATCCCATCACAACCAGCCCAATCAAGTCCGCGTGTTAGACACACTGCGAGAATGAGGGTTGCTAACCCCGTTGGAGACACACTAAGAGCACCCCCACAGGAATACCATCTTGGCAACCAGCCTAACCATGCCCCAACCCGAGTCACCGATAGATACACATGGCAGGAAAGGATGAATGACTATGTCAATCCTGTCATATCCCGACCAAGAGAGGCATCGTCATCCCGTACCGTTATGGGAATGCCGGCAGGTCATAGAACAGGGATGACCGCCGAAGAGTTAAGGAGGATGTACCTAATGACTAATGAGCTACACCACTGTCGGGAAAGGATTGATCACCAAGGACAGCTCTTATACGAGATGTCCGAATTGGTTGAGGGGTTATCGCACCAGGCGGTTAGGGCTGGGGTACATGCGGAGATGACTAGGAGAACCACCAGGAACCTAGTATGGGCTTGCATAGGTTTGGGTCTGTTGGTATTCATTGTACTCACTTGGCTTGTTGTGATGACCTTGTCATAGATTGACTCTTAAATTTAAAAAGCTGAACTATTGTCTTTTGATTTGATTAAGTTGCGGCTTAAGGAGCTTAAGGCCGAACAAATTATGTATATTGGTATTATCTATTTTCTAAAAAGATGAATACTATCCTATTTTAAGTATATATACATTCAGTATTGCTATGCTCATCTATTACTACCGAATCTTGCGAATTACAATGCGCGAAATCCTTAACTATAACTAAGACTAAACATGTATGCGTTTCTGAAACAAAACTTTGTGAATATCGTAGAATCATGCCTCCTAGGAGAAACACAAATGACATGGCTGACCAAATCGCCCAACAACTCAACGTGGCTTTGCCGAACCTCGTGGCACAAATCACCGCAAGCTTGAATGCCACACAAGCAACCCCTGTAGCACCTCCCAACAACAACAACAACAATCCCGGATGTAGCTACAAGACTTTCATGTCTTGCCGACCCAAGGAGTTCCGAGGAACGGAGGGCGCAGTCGGACTGCTGTCCTGGATCGAGAGCATGGAGTCCGTACTCCATATTAGCAAATGTGCGAGTGAAAACCAGGTCGAGAATGCTGCATGCATGCTCCAAGGAAGGGCATTGACCTGGTGGAACAACCAGATTCAGTGCCGAGGCCGTGAAGCCTCATACAACCTCACCTGGGAGGAGTTCAAAAAGTTATTAACCGAGGAGTATTGTTCGAAGGACGCACTCCAGAAACTTGAGTCCGAGTTCTGGAATCACTCCATGGTCGGAACGGACATTGATAAGTACACCGCCCGATTCCATGAACTAGCGAGACTCGTGCCACATATGGTGAACCCCGAGGAGAAAAGGATCGATAGGTACATTTGGGGATTAGTACCTGAAATTCGGGGAATGGTTACCGCGGCAAACCCAACCACCATACAGGCCGCAGTTGTGATGGCCAACCGCCTGACCAATGATGTGGTCCGGTCCGGTGGGTCGTCTAAAAGAAACGAATCTGGTAAGCGCAAGGTGGATGACCAGCCAAGGCAAAGAGGTGGCGGTTATCCCAACAAGAAGGCAATGATGGCCAGAAACTTTGGCATTGCGGCTCAAGGACCGAAGCAATATAGTGGTCCTCACCCAAAGTGCAATAAATGCAAATTTCACCATGCTGGAAAATGTCCAGTGTGTGAAAAATGCAATCAAGTGGGCCACACCGGCAAGTATTGCAGAGCTGGGAACATAAATGACCGTCCGAAAGTGGCATGCTACGAATGCGGAAGCCAAGAGCACCTGAGGAACGCCTGCCCACGATTGAACAACACCCCCAACAATGCTGGGAATCAGAGGGGACCAGCAAGGGGCCGGGCATTCGTCATCGGAGCTGAAGAAGCAAGACAGGATCCGAACGCGGTAACAGGTACGTTTCTTTTGAACGATCACTACGCGTCTGTATTATTTGACTCGGGAGCTGAGAGGAGTTTCGTCTCGTTAGAATTCAGACCATTAATTGAATTAGACTCTGTACAGCTAAATGAAATCTTTACTATTGAATACGCTAACGGTCATGAGTTTGAGGCTAGGGACATAGTACCCAACTGTACCCTGAACCTCGCCGATAGGATGTTTAACATTGACTTGATACCAATTGAGCTGAAAAGTTTTGATGTGATTGTGGGAATGGACTGGTTGACAAAGGTCCGAGCGGAAATAGGATGCTTTGATAAGGTTGTTCGGATACCTCTCTCCGACAACGAAACCTTTGTCATACAAGGGGATAAACCCGGCAAGAAACTGAACATTGTGTCAGCTATGCAAATGCGTAAGTACCTAGGGAAGCAATGCTTTGCATTCCTGGCACACGTAATTGACAAAAGGCCGGAGGAGAAGCGTATTCAAGACATTCCTGTTGTCAAAAATCACCCTGAAGTTTTCCCAAAGGACTTAGCTGGACTTCCCCCACCTAGGCCAGTTGAATTTCAAATCGACCTAATTCCCGGAGCGGCGCCCGTAGCAAAGACACCGTATCGTCTGGCACCGTCCGAGATGCAGGAATTGTCCAGTCAACTGCAAGAGCTTCTGAGTCATGGACTAATTCGTCCAAGCTCATCGCCATGGGGAGCTCCAGTCCTCTTCGTAAAGAAGAAAGACGGATCATTCCGTATGTGCATAGACTATAGAGAGTTGAACAAGTTAACCATAAAGAACCGATACCCCCTACCCCGAATCGACGATTTATTTGACCAATTGCAAGGCGCATCGTACTTTTCAAAAATCGATCTTCGTTCAGGATACCACCAGTTGAGAGTCCGTGAATAGGACATCTCAAAGACAGCCTTTAGGACGCGATATGGGCATTATGAGTTCTTGGTAATGCCGTTTGGGCTAACCAACGCACCCGCAGTATGCATGGATTTGATGAATAGGGTGTGTCGCCCATATCTAGACAAGTTCGTAATTGTGTTCATCGACGATATACTGATTTACTCCAAAAGCAAGGAGAACCATGAGCGACACTTGGAGATAATATTGAAGTTACTAAAGGAGCAGAAGCTGTACGCCAAGTTCTCAAAGTGTGAGTTTTGGCTTCGAGAAGTGCACTTCCTTGGTCACGTGGTCAACAAGGAAGGAATTCATGTTGACCCAGCCAAAGTAGAGGCTATTAAGAAATGGGAAGCCCCGAGAACCCCTACAGAGATACGCCAATTTCTGGGATTAGCTGGTTACTACCGAAGGTTTATCGAGAATTTTTCAAGGATTGCTAAACCACTAACCGAGCTGACCCAGAAGGCTAAGGAGTTCTCTTGGGGAGGAGAACAGGAAGAAGCGTTTCAGACACTGAAGAGTAGGCTATGTAACGCGCCCATCTTAGCTTTACCAGAAGGAACGGAAGATTTTGTCGTATACTGTGACGCATCGCACCAAGGAATGGGCTGCGTGCTGATGCAGAGGAATAAGGTGATTGCCTACGCATCGAGACAACTAAAGGAGCATGAGAAGAATTATACAACACATGACTTGGAGCTAGGAGCGGTAGTGTTTGCTCTGAAGATCTGGAGACACTACCTGTATGGCACAAAGTGCACCATCTTCACTGATCATAAGAGTCTTCAGCATATCCTCGATCAGAAGATGCTCAACATGAGACAAAGAAGATGGGTAGAACTGCTAGGTGATTACGACTGCGACATCAAGTATCATCCAGACAAGGCTAACGTCGTAGCGGATGCATTAAGTAGGAAGGAAAAGATAAGACCCTCGCGAGTGCGAGCATTGGGAATACAAGTTCAGATGAGTCTGAAAACTCAAATTTTGGAAGCTCAAGATGAAGCTTTGAAACCAGAGAACATAAAGAATGAAACCTTGCATAACTTGGATCAAAGATTTGAAATCAAGTCCGATGGAGTTCGGTATTTCAAGGAAAGAGTGTGGATTCCGAATATCAATGAACTGAGAAAAGTCATTCTTGAAGAAGCCCATAAATCCAAGTATTCAATTCACCCCGGAGCTGATAAAATGTACAAGGACTTAAGGGAATACTATTGGTGGCCAGGAATGAAAAAGGATATTGCGGTATTCGTGGGAAAATGCTTGACTTGCTCCAAAGTCAAGGCAGAGTACCAGAAGCCATCAGGATTGTTGCAACAACCGGAAATCCCACAATGGAAATGGGAGCAAATATCAATGGATTTCGTCACGAAATTGCCACGAACAGCAAGAGGACATGACTCTATATGGGTCATAGTGGACAGATTAACAAAATCAGCACACTTTATTCCCATCCGAGAAGATTACAAGATGGACAAACTCGCTCAAATCTATATCGACGAAATCGTTGTACGTTATGGAATACCACTCTCCATCATTTCCGATAGAGATAGCCGATTCACGTCACGCTTATGGCAACAACTTCAAAAGGCCCTAGGCACTCAACTAAATTTGAGCACCGCCTACCATCCACAAACCGATGGTCAAACTGAGCGAACCATCCAAACATTGGAAGACATGTTAAGAGCCTGTGCCATAGATTTTAAAGGCTGCTGGGATACTCACTTGCCATTGGTGGAGTTTTCCTACAACAACAGTCACCACACGAGCATAGGCTGTGCACCCTTTGAGGCGTTATATGGTCGTAAGTGTCGATCACCACTTTGTTGGTTAGAAACCGGTGATAGGCAGCTAATCACACCCGAGGTTATACAAGAGACAACTAATAAAATCACTATCATCAGGGAAAGATTAAGGACTGCCAGAAGTCGGCAGAAAAGTTACGCTGATAACCGTAGGAAACCTCTGGAATTTCAAGTCGGCGACAAAGTACTTTTGAAAGTGTCACCCTGGAAGGGCATGATCCGCTTTGGAAAGCGAGGCAAACTTAACCCAAGGTATGTTGGTTATTTTTAAGATTAAAACTGAAGTTTTCGATCGTAAACAAAACTAAAAACGTCCAGAGAATGATTTTGGTCGTAAATAAGTACGTAATGCACTAAAAACAACCCTAAATCACACGTTATTAACCCGAATAACCTCGAACCTACGCGTATCTAGCCATAGGCTCTGATACCAATTGTAAGTCCCTTCGTGTAAGGATCGATAACGAGGTTATCTACGGTATTAAGGTGCGGAATCCCTCAATACTAGTTATAGGGTCTATAACAAATTCTTTCGCAATATATTAGCGAATCAATTGTCTAATTGCTTCGTATCGATTATTACGAGTGTTAACGATCAATACCTAGCCTTTAGAATGTTAGAGAAGTCTCTGGAATCGCAGGAGGTACGGGTGTAAGGATTGGCAAAAGTTCTTTAGGTTTAGAACCTAATTTGCATATATAACCGTCTCGGTTCGCAGGTCACTGGGCTCTGCGAACTGACTCAGTTCGCAGCCCATATTGGCCCAACGAACTGACTCGGTTCGCAGGCCAATTTTGTCCTGCGAACTTACTCGGTTCGCGGTCAATCTTGGTCAACATTTTTCAGCACTTTAATATTTAACTCTAAAATGTTTCCCAACCAATAGCTTTCATTTACAATTCAAAACCAATGTACAAACTTGATTACAATTACCAAAAGTCTATTACAAGCTAGATCTGTTGTCACAAAACATGTCTCAACAGCTGTTGATTTCATTGACGTTGTATAACAATCTTTGGCCTCCTGCTGGTCACTGTCTATTTTTACCACTCCCCAAGGAGCTGGCTACTTCATACACTGATAGTATGTCGAAGGCACTGCCTTCATATCATGTATCCATGGCCTACCTAGAATGATATTTTAGGAAGACAGTGAATCAATTACACAAATTTTTTGAAGAGAATTTACCCCTTCGATGTATACTGGCAACTTGATTTCTCCAACCGTGTTCTTGATTTCTCCACTGAAGCCTACTAGCACAGTAGATTTTGTTATGATCTCTGTCTCTGGTATATTCATTCTTTTTAGAGTCTCAAGTCGGATGATATTGACTGAGCTGCCTCCAGCAATCAAGATCCTGCGGACAAAATGGTTGGCCACATATAACGTGATCACCAATCCGTCATGATGAGGATCCTGAACGTTAGCTCTATCGTCTTCGTCAAAAGAAATCACCCTCTGATCTGTCAAAGTCGAAGTCTTCGTAGGCATGTACTCTTTCTCAGTCTTTGCTTCTTTCGCGTTCCTCTTAGCTGCAGAATAAGAGGTACCACAAATGTCAGAACCACCAGATATAAAATTTATTACCCTAGCGTCTGATGATGGTGATCCTGCTCTTTGTGGGATCCTGGAATTATCTTGAGATTCAGGATCCTGAGTTTTTCCGGAATCCCTGAAGGAGTCTTTCTTCTTGCCAAACAGTTCTTTCATATATCCCTTGCTCAGCAGGTAGCTTATCTCCTTCCTAAGTGCTATACATTTTTCTGTGATATGGCCAAAGTCCTCAAGATATGCACACCATTTAGACTTATCCTTCCAACCGGTGCTTCTGTCATTCTTTTTCGGCCACCTTGCTTTGTCTCCCAATCCCTGCATTGCGTATAATAGGCCTGTGGAATCAACAGAAAAACAATATTCGTTAATCTTAGGATACTCTTCATCATCTTCCTCAACCGAGTTGATTCTGTGATCTTCGGTTCTGGAATATGGCTTATTTCTATTTGATCTATAGGAGGATGACTCTATTCTCCTGTTTGGACGATCGTAATTGGATGGTGTCTCTGCTTTCTTTTGTATCAGGATATCTTCCTCCAATCTGATATACCTCTGGGCCCTGTTCCTCACTTCCTCTAAATTCTTACAAGGATTCATTATAAGATCCTGATAGAATTGGGAATCCCTCTTGATCCCCATCTTGAAGGCATGTAATGCTGTTGCCATGTCTAGGTGTAACAACCACCAAAAATATCAGGTTAATACTTAACTCCATCTCCACCTAAATCTGAACCTGACCTTCTTAAGGGTCTAAGTAATACTGTTGAGAAACACTTCAGTTAATACTGCTAGTGGGAGTTTCTACTGTTAGTAATGTTTCTACTGCTTTCGTAAAAATCAAAGTTTCTACTGTTATCATAGTTAGTACTGCTAGCACAAATATCTCAGTTAGTACTGGTAGTGCAATTGTCACCGTTTCTACTGCTAGCACAAATACTTCAGTTAATACTGCCAGTACAATTCCTAAGTTAATACTGTTAGAGCAAATTCTTCAGTTAATACTGCCAGTACAAAGTCTAGTTAATACTGCCAGTACAACGTCAAGTTAATACTGCTAGTACAAATTACCTCAGTTTCAACTGTTGGTCAGTTTCTACTGGTAGTTGAGTTAATAATGTTCTCACCTTTCATGGTTAATACTGCTCTCATAGTTAACACTGCTCTTAATAGTTACTACTGCTCTCATTGTTTCAACTGCTAGCTCAGTTTCTACTGCTAGTGAGTTTCTACTGGTAGTCGAGTTACTACTGCTTGTGTTACAACTGCTAGTCAGTTTCCACTGCTAGTTCAGTTACTACTGTTAGTTCAGTTTCTACTGCCCGCATTAATTAATACTGCTTGACATTCAGTTACCACTGCTAAGTAGTTAACACTGCTAGCACAAATCACCGTTTCCACTGTTGGTTCAACGTTTCCACTGTTAGTTCAAAGTTTCCACTGTTAGCACATTAATGTCACGAACAAATCATGAAGTACTAAGTGTCAATCTATTACCAGTGAGATGCTTAAACGACTTTAAGACCAATCAACTGTTACCCACACACACAGCAAAGCCTCCTGCCCGATATAAAAGCTTTTAAGTAATATTAAAAGATAAGTAACTATTCGTATTCTGTGAAAAGGAACTTTAAGATTTGAAATAGAGTTAAATGTGCACGCAAAAAGGGTTATGATTACCTCTTTTCCCTCAAAAATCGGCCAGCAAACCTATTTCCCATAAACCAAATCAATTAACTTACACTTCCCATAAAATCACCTCCACATTCACCCAATCAAAATCCCGGATAGTAAACTTAAACACTCCATCCCTTATTCTTTTTGTTAACCTCAGCAGAAATCATACATTCACACTCAAAACACTTTCATCTATTTTCTCTCAAACTCTCTCAAGACTTATACTCGGTTTTAACCAAAGCACCCAGTTTATTCATCATCTTTCATCCACAAATCAACCACTCGGGGGAAACCTGCTCAAACTCAACTTCCTGTGGATAGAACTTCATCACTCCTAACATACACTCCTGGTCGAAGAGGTAATCATAAAGTGCAAGAATGTTTACATTCTATTCTGCACAACCCACTTATTTTCATTCTATTTACTGTTACATTTCTTAAAATATGTGTGCATTAGGGTTTTTGTACCTGAAATATGATAATGTTTTGCAAATAAAACACACATTTAAAGTTTGTTCGAGTCATTTACATACGGATTTTATAAAAAGTTATGAGTTCTTGGTAAAATAATAAAATTTGACAACTTTCTGTCCAGATTTTCAAGTTAACTTTGGACAACCGTATCCCCCTCTATTCTTCATAAAAATGGTGACTCTAAACTGGGAATAACTTGCTTTCTAATCTTTCACACAAAACCTAAATCATACATCAAAGACCCAATATTTTGAGGTGTATCAAGAAGACGCCCAGAAACTGTTTAGTTTTGCTAAAGAGAGTCACGAAACAAACCACACAACCCTGGGCAGATTCATCATTTAAAAATAGTGGGTAACCAATTCGTATGAACTACTATATTAAAGCATGTCACTAGACATTAATGGACACATTCTTACTGGACTAGGTCACGGTTAGAGCATCATTTCCGGATTTGTAACTTGCTCACAGAATTATACTCGTTAAACTCAGCTCACAAGGTGAGTTCATTGTCCCCTCTTTCTGATTTCTATTTTTGGGGCTGAAAGCATGCAATTACTTTAAACTTTTGGTTGAACTTTTACGTATTATCAACTGCTTTGAACTGTTTTGCGCAAACTGTGGTATGTCAACGTGTTAAGCTTGGGTTTTTCTTATACTCAAAGTCCCCTTTAACTAACCCACCACTAATTAACTCGTAGCGACGAGCCGTAGGTATTATGGGTAGCATGCTATTTAGGGTAGGACCATCCCTCACTCACACTTCAACGTGGGTGCATAATATCGCCTTTTACTCATGTTTGTTGAAGAACATGCAGCTCTTATACTTTGGGGCAGCGGTCAGATAACCGGATTAGTTGTGGTCTCAAGGCTTATACATTCTCTCTTTATTACCACATGTTTGCTTGCAATATATTTATCAACCAAATGCTTGTTATAACTGTCCCGATCGGACAAACTCAGGGGTGATAGCGTCCACGAATCGGACGGCTATACCCACACTTATGTCCACGATTGGACACACTTTCGGTTTAATTATTTCAAACTTTGAACTCACCAACTATGGCCATAGTTGACCCTTTTATTTTGGCATGCTTTTCAGGAGAACGTCGGTAAGCACGGATCATATGTGGGCTAATGCATGGGATTATGTCGACCAAGCCATTTAAACGGACTTTGAACTAAATTTTTGTAATATGTTTGTAATAACGTCATATACTTTGAGCAATTTGATGTATTTTTGGATGCCTCCAAGGCTGTTTTATCGTAATTTAAATGGTATGGTTGCTATATCTTTGTGTTGTGAATCATTAGCTGTGACACCTCGTGTTTCCGCTTTAGCGGGGTGTGACACTAGGTTCGGGATGTCCAGAGACTCGCGTCCAAACATGCCTACAAAACTTCTGTGAGACTAATTAGAGCTTTGGACTACCCTGTAGAGATCATTAGTCAATTTCTCAAAGGTCCTACTGTATGAGAATTGATTATTAAACAAATTAACTAAATGAGCGAAAGAAGTAATGGAATAAGGTGGGACATTCAGTAGCCATTTTAGTGCGGATTCCGTTAGAGTGGACCCGAATCCTTTGCATAGATATGCTTCTTTAAGATCCGCGGAGATGGGAATGATTTCCATTCTTTCTCTGTACTGCGGTACATGTTCCTCGGGATCCGTAGTCCCATCATATAGCTTCATACTTGGAGTTTGGAACCTCTTTGGGATCTCGGCGTCGCATATTGGAGGAGCAAATCTTGAGATCCTGTGTGCTGATGGAGCCACTTCGGGTATAGGTTGCACTACACCTGGCACAGTCGAGATTATATTTTTGAGCTTTTGTAATTCTCTAGCCATGACGGGGCTGATTCCAGAATCCTGCAAGATGTTAGTACCAATAGAATAATCATTAGACATGTTACCGATATTGGGCGTTTGGAACGAGGATCCTGGGGTGTGCACGGTATCTCAAGCGGTTGAGATCCCGACCGAGTAAGTAGAATACGGGATCCCGATACTTCTTTGCATAGTAATGAAGTCTCATTGGTGATTTCCAGAGGGCGAAGTGTCAAAGTCTAAGACCCTATTCCTTATAGGAGTGGTTATCGGAGGAGTAGGGTATTAACCCTTGTCCTTAGACTTTCCATATCTTTCTTCAGAACTTCGTTGCTATGTTCGACTCGTCCTAATTGCTCCTTCACCTGAGAAAAGATAGACAAAATATCTTGGTTAGAGATAATGACAGGATTAGAGTCCGAGATACCGGATCTTGAAAAGGTTGATCCTGCCGAAGTTGTTCTCCTATAGGTAGTCTCTGGCCTAATATGTGATGGTGAAGTAGGTGGAGCAGGGGGAAGACTTGTCATTGCAGAGCTCGAAGAAGTCATGGCAGAAGACGTAGGTCGTCCTTGAGTCGACATTTTCAATAGAAGTTTTTGAAAAAGATGATTAAACAACGATTTTAGCAAAAACTTGATGATGAAAAGCACCACTTGCCCCACGGTGGGCGCCAAATTGTTTTGACCAAAAATTACTAAATATAATTCCGTGATCAAATTAATTAAGTGAGGTAGAGTGCTAAATTGAATTTTGAGATAATCAGTTTAACAAGTGATGAAAACTTGATATAAAGCAAGATTAACAAGAAAATATAAAGTAAATGTAGTCGACACAAGGATATACGAGGAAAACCCTTGATCTTGTTAGATTGCAGGCACATCACCTCGGGAAGGAACAATCGCTCATTGCCTTTGTTAATTCTATTAATGAAAAGCGGGATAATACACACTAAGAGCACAATATGATCGAATCTAATGAGTGTGTGATGAGTTTTGTGAAAAAGATAAGTATAAAATGTGTTTGATCATGAATAGAGAAATGAGTAAGTGTTATCAGTGCGTGAGAAGTGTTTTCTAATCGATCATATGCCTCATTTATATACTAAATACAATATAACAATAATTCCGAAATATCCGGGATCCTCCAGTCTTTAACAAAGACTCTGCTGACTATCCCGAAATATCCGGGATCACCCAGGATTCTCCTTGACATGATATTTCACACGTTTACTTGTTTCCGTTTGAATTTGAAGTAGTCTTGGTCCATAAGTCACGTTCGAGTCCTCATATGACCCGGTCAAATAAACAAGCAAACATACGTTAAAAGCATATGATCCCGGGATACCGAAGATTCAGGATCCTGAACCTGTAACGGGATTCTGAACGTATCCGAGATCCTGAATACCTAGAGAATGAAATCATAATCTAATTCGGGATCCTGCATTCTAGACATAAAAACTAGCCCATAATATATATATATATATATATATATATATATATATATATATATATATATATATGGGGTAGGTGTGAATGAATTATATATGTTGAATGTGTTGAGTGTGAAAATTAAACGAGAAAAGCAAAGAAGAGAATTGTTGAAAACATCCCGGGGGGATGTGTCGCACCCCCAAGACACGTGGCAGCGGAAGGTAGGGTGTTGCGTTGGGGGCGTCGGCCAAATCATATATCACAACACAAGAATTACAACAAACGATCTCTATATGAAACGTTTCAAAAATCATTACATTTCGTAGTTACAATGTTTACATATTTTTGCCAAAAGTAGAGTACGCATCTAGTATAAGATTACAACATATCATAATGCAAGCTAATCTCCGTTGTTTGTGAAAAATATGCGACTCGAGCTATCTCCTTCCAAAAGCAAACCTACTGCGGTTGGTCTCCTGAGAAATACATACTAACAGGTCAACATAAAGTTGGTGAGTTCATAGATTTGTAAACAGTTGATATAACATCGTATGGAACACAAGATTTCCTTTTGTATCATTCAATAATGATAGGTAATGTATTACAAAAATGTAAAAATAGTGTATATTGTTGCCATGAGCTCATAGTTCGAGCTTAACTGTGGTGTCGGGTCACAATCAAGTGCCACGATCGAGGTGCCTCCCAGCGAGTGCCTAATCCAACACTCGTAGGAACAAATGATAATGCGTCCGTTTGACCAGTTAGCGCGACTAACTCGGACGGGGGAAGTCAATCCCAAATAGTACTATTCATTAACATTCCCGCTATAACGATACTAACAAACCATGATGTGGGGGACTTTCAGGATTAGTAAAATAACTCATGCAACCAATATATCAAGTTTAGTACTTGTGTTCACATGAAAATAGCGATATAAAAGCAGTTGTATGTATTCTCACCCCAGTTAGAAAATAGTAAAAAGGGGCTATGAAAGTCACCTGATATTAGCAAGCAAGTAGCAAATAGTAAGCAAAGTGTGTTTTCCAAATGCAACCTTCTAACGTCCTAAACGTATAAGGTTGTGTAAGTAGATGTCTCAAAAGACCATCTATAGTGATTGTATAAGTGGGGGTTAATGTCCACTTAAGCCAATCATGTAGGTGGAGGGTTAATGTCCACCTAAATTAATCGTGTAGGTGGAGGGTTAATGTCCACCTAAATTAGTCGTGTAGGTGGAGGGTTAATGTCAACCTATGCTAGTTCACTCAACTAGAAATGTCCAATTATTCGGTTATCGTTTGTGTTTAGAAAAACATGTACGGCCCGTTGGTGACGTTTTGTAATAATAATTCCCAAGGACATTATTATTATGTTTTGTGTCGTTGTATGTTTATAAAATTATGTGTATTGCGTGTACGAGTAGTGTTGTATATAGTTTAGTTGTTGTTACACGAATGCTATACTTAGTGTAAATAATGTTTTTAGTACCGAACCCCGTTTTTGTAGACTTGGTCAAAACTACTCGATTTGACCCGAAACTTTTACCAAACCCTCAAATATGTCTAAGGGTTGTTAAAATTTAATTCTTCCATTTTTAGGAAGTTCACAAGTGTCGGTTTTTATTTTTGTGCAAAATCAGTCCACCTTTTATATTTCCAGAAAATGTACATTTTTGTTGGCTCGATTTCAAAAATCATAAGTCCGAAATAAAATACAAGAAAAATCATAGATGTTTCTCTATGTCTTGAATACTTCCAATAATTTTTCTAGAATTTTTAGGCAAGTCTAAGTATTTTTAAATATTAAATTTGTCCTCTAAGGTCCAAAATTGACCAATCTGGACACATGCAACAAGATCTAATTTTTGGGCAAAATCTATGCATTTTCAGAGAAAGTTATCTAAACGACATTTGAACCTAACAAAATTTGTGAAATTTTGGCGGTGGTTTCAAGTCATCTAGAGATGTATATCTCGAGTTATGGTTAAAACCCCAGGAGTCATTTTATGACTTTTCTGGGCAGATTATACCTGTCTTCTTACAAAAATTATTTAAAATAGTAAACGAACTCCAAAAATTATAAAACCAGTTGGAAATGAAAGCTAACTTCTTCAACTTGAGTTTTCTATTTTGATTCATCCATTTTCATTAAGTTTTGAGTGAGAAACACTCAGGTGAAATTCGGAGTATTTTCTGGACAGAATATGCATGTTGCATTTTTGTAAGTTGATGATGATGAAAAACGTTTTTAACATGGTTTTTGGACATGAATCTTTTGAGTGAACATTTTAACATGTTATTCAAGTATTTTAGAGGTAGAATAAGTTTTCTTACAATGAGAATAGAAGAAGGAAAGGAGGAGGTGTTGTAGAGCTTGAATCCTTGCAAAAATCTTGGATTTTCGAAGTGGTGGTTGTATGGTGGTCAAGGGTGGTGATGTGGTGGTCAATGGTGGATTATGGAGGTGGTTAAATGATGGATTCTCCAGATTTTTAGTGAGAGAGAGTGGGTTTTTAGAGAGATGTTAGAGAGAAAAGAGGGGAAATGGGAAAGAGTGAAATGGTGGGGAAATGAGATATGCATGTAAAATGTATGGAGTGAAGGGGGTGGTCACATGGGGGAGGGGGAGGCTGGCCAAAGTAGGTCCCACAAGGAGTTTGTGTGATTTATTTTTTGATTCTCAGACTGTGTTACGTACCGTGTTCGTTTACCCGTTATTTTCGTTATTCGGTTAATCGTTAAACGTTTATTTGCGTCGTTTTTAACTAACGATTGATTTGAGATATTTTTCCATTGAAGTATTATTTAAATACTTTATTTGAGTTAACGAAATATTTATTGGGTTTCGTTTGGTTGTCGAGCGTGATTCGCGCGTTTTCCTTGTGTTTGTTACGTTTTAAGCAAAACGTCTAGGTTTTTCCCGTATTATTATTTGAAATAATAATATAGTGTAAATAACTACTATTTAATTATAAAATAGATTTACGTTATTTATGAAAGAGTTATCACCAATGCCGTATAAATTGTCGGACTCCGTCCGGTTGTTTCGCGTAATTACAAATAATCACGTATGTGTATATAAACATATACAAGTAGTTACAAGTATTTAGCCTAATCAAATACTAAATACACGTAATTAAGGTTCTAGCTTAAGGTAATCATTACCCTAAAATGGCGGGTGTTACAGGATGCCTTAGATCCCGGTGGAATAACTAAGGAGAACGTGATCGGAAGGTTTTATCCCGGGGGGATGAATATGTAATCGGGGGGATAATGGAGGTCGACAGAAAACTCATTTTTCTTGTTCCCAAAGTAATGTACACACTATAATTATAAACACATACTCTTGTAAACCCTTGGTATAAAATTTATAAAGAAAAAAACTTTCGGTTTGGCCCCGTGAACAAACCAATATCCAAGTTGGAGATTGGACATAACCACGTTAAATCATTGTGTCTTTTACATTCGCGTATCATGTTTATTTATCTTGTTTGCTTTGTTTAATTGCTTGGTTAGCAATTGGTTATTCTTTTATAGTTTGTGGGTGCAATTATGTTCAATTTGGCGAGCAAAGTTTATGTGCTCCGGGACTTGTTTTTTCAGATTGAACAAGTTAGGATTTTTTCTGGTGGGTTGTCGACACAGTGGGAGACCGGTCGCGTTGTGACTGTGATCGTTCGCGACGACGCTAATAGAGTGGATGATCGGGTTCGATTGTTGGTTTGTTACGGAGAGAGTTTTGCGATCCCGTGCAAAAGAAGAGATGAATAATATCAAATTTGAGGTTTGATGTTGCAAGTGTAGGGACGTGATGTTTCGGGAACTTCATTAATACGGACTGGGTTATTCAAAGATGTAACGTTTGTTACGGTGCTCAAGAGGATGGTTTTCTCGGTTTTGGGTATATGGGTAATAAACGGTACCACATCCGTTTTGTTAATCAACAGTGATTGATGTTAGAGGGAGTTTTGTTAGCGCTTGTAGATTGAAACGGGAGACCATAATTTTTTATGGGCCACCAGCGGTCAGTCAGGAATTGCGTGTCCTGTCATCGGACCGTCCGCTAGCGGCTTCTCCAGAGGGTTGTTTTATAGTTGTATTTGCTGGGCCTAAGTATACTAAAGCTATGGGTTAATACAACGATAAGTATGACCTAGGGTCGTTCTTCAAACTACAACGGGCATGGGATTAAGGATCATAGTTATCTTTGGTAAATTTAGCTGGGTTCTTAATATTTTGGAAAGGGGTTATTTTGTTTTTCTAATTAATTACGGAAATAAAGTAAAATAAAGGTGGTGAGATGGCTAGGAGGACTACAAGATTAAGCGAGTGTTCACTATGATGACAGTTAATGCTATTGAAGGGTAGTTATTTTATGTTAAGGCTTTAATTATGATAACTAATCCAGAGGTTCCCGTCAACTCAGAATACTCAACGATGATCCACGAAGTATTTATACCTATGACTTTTCCATGACTTCCACGTTGTACTACACACTGAGGTGTTTCCAATGCTATACCAGGGGTTCAGCCAATTTATGGTTTTTCCTTTGCTACGTTGAAAAGTTCTTTGTTGTCTAATTTGGATTAAGATTTTATATTTCCTAATGAGCCATGCTCCTAGTCGATTATTTATCTAACGTAGAGTTGTCCGCAATCAGATAAATAACATGTCATAGAGATAAGAGCAGTGGATTGTCAACTATACCGGAAGTTCTCCCAAATATAGTAACCAATTTAACCGACAACCATCCTCTAATCCTATTCCCCAATCTCGGACATCTGAGATATCTGTATTGTCACACCCCCAAAATTCATGATTTATGTTTATCAGATGGTTTGCGGAAGCATTAGTTCGAGTGGGGGCGTCGACGTAAACATTGGACATTCATACATATCAGAGCATATGATTATCGCAGAACATAAATGTATTAAGATGCCATAATTAATTGTTTACAAAAGTTTACGATTCATCGAATCGTAGAAGTAGAAATGTAGTTTAAGTTATACAAAAGAAATCTCATTGGCTTCAAAAGATGGCATCCTAAATTCTTCGTGGGTCGTCTAGTTTCATAGGTATGCATGCAGTCTCACATGTGCAGCTAATTCCCTGAAAAACATAGTAAAAAGTCAACAAAATTGTTGAGTGAATTCACAGGTTTTATGTTTGCAAGTATAGTTTGATAAACCAAAGTTGTTTGTAAATCGTTGTTGACATAACAATCAAGACGTGGTTTCGTTGGGATGTTACCCCAAAAATACAGTTTAGTTGGGATGTTACCCAAAACACAGTTTGAAAATACGTTGCTGGTCGTTCTCCAGCGTTTTCTAAATAGTACCGGTCGTTCTCCGGTTTATCAAATACTGGTCGTTCTCCAGTTTAACACGGCCGGTCGTTCTCCGGCCTATAACATGCTGGTCGTTCTCCAGCGAATCACAATACTGGTCGTTCTCCGGTTTATTACGTACTGGTCGTTCTCCAGTAAAACACTACCGGTCGTTCTCCGGTTTATCACAATGCTGGTCGTTCTCCAGCGTATCAAAAGTTACCGGTCGTTCTCCGGTTTATCACAAGTAGTAAAACGTTTTTGTAAACAGTTCGTATAAAAGTTTGAAACTCATTTCATAGTTGCACAATAGTATGAATACGATCATAAACAGTTGTATAAAAGCATTGAAAGCAATTATATAATAGTGGTAGATTATGGCAAATAGTAAAACAGTAACTATGTTTTTCACCCCTGTTGGAAAGCATGTAAAAGCGGTAAAAGTAGGGGCTGTGAACTCACCTCGTGAGCTAAATAAGTGAGTGCTAGCAAAGCGGTTGCCCAAGTACGGTCTCTTAACGTCCTAAACGCAAGAGATTATTTATATAAGTAGTTGGCTAACTGTCGAACCATGTTAAATGTTCACTCGTTTCGAAAGATCATTGTGTTTAAAATTTGTGCGATACGTTGGTGACGTTTTCGGAATATTAATGCTTGATGTTATTATTATAATTCATGTTTCGTTGTTAACTTTGTAAAAGTACAAGTCTTGTGTTTCCAAGTTATTTTCTTATGTAGTTCATTCGTAAAAATTGATAGTTTGTAACAAATTAAATTTTGCTTATTTAGGTGTTGCGACATGTATCATGACATGAATTGTTGAATAAACAAAAACATGAACAGGAATTATCCCGCGGAATAAGTTGGGATGGTCCGTCTAACGGTCAGTTAAATTGTTCATCATTATTTCATATAAAATATCATAACTATTCAAGCGTATTAAACTGATGTATGAAATTAAACGATATTTGAAAACCTAATCATGTATCTAATAATCAGACAAAGTGAAACTAGCATGCAAACCCTAAAGCAACAATCAAACAAGAACATGCAGTAGAGTAGCGTAACAGTATTCAGTTTATTTTCTGCAGAGTATCTGGATAAATGGTTAGGTCATAAATGTTCCGAAAGTTCTCTCTAAAACATTTATTATATGAAAATAAATCTAATCTATCTCTATTCCTAGGCTCCGTGTCTCCTCTCGATATATTTTAATCAGGAGAACAACAGCCATGTCGAGTTCATCGATCATTGACACAGAATAATTGAGGGACCTATTTCTAGTAATTGGCCTAATTCTATCAATATGTGTCAAACCACAGCATAAGTTGGATAGATAAACAATGGAGATTGATAACATCAAATAATGTCTTATTTATATTATAATATTCCCTTATTTCTATGCATTTTTATTGCAATTTATTTATCAAACTATTTGGGCTTCCATTGTATGTAATAAACTTGTTATTCATCGCCATTGTACGTACTTTTGTTTACGTGTCAGCTGTATGAAGTCACACGTGACAGCATCACAAGTTGACGCATCACCAAAATACATACAATAGCAACAAATTGCAAGTTTATTACACACAATGTAATCCCGAGTACTTTGTTGCATACAATTAGTGTCAGAGTATAAATAATTACATTTCTATATACTTAAGCCATATAACAATGAAATCATTTTTACCTATATATATATATATATATATATATATATATATATATATATATATATATATATATATCTGATTGCAGATTATGAAAGTTTATTTTGTAAAATACCAAACAGATGAAAGTTATTGGCCTCTTGCAATATTTTATTTGGGGTGTGTTTGGCGAAGAGCTTTTTGAGCTTTTTGAAGTTTTAGCTTTTTGTTTTCAAATTGAAAAACTCCTCATTTCTAAAAGCTTCGTTTGGATAAAAGAGTTTTGAGCTTTTAATTTCTTTTAAAAGCTCCAAAAAGCTTGTAAATGAAAAGCTAATCATACAAGTTTTGAAAATTGAAAAGAGCTTTTAATGAATATATTTACATGATTGCCCTCGTCATTTGAGACTAGTTAGTTTATATGCACTAGTTATCCAAATAATTTTTCGAAGTTATTGTCCTTTTTGTTTTCAATAAATTAATAAAGAATTAAACTTAATTAATAATTAACAATTCTGACGTCACTCAAAATAAATATTATAAATACTTTTCAAAATAACAGTGGACATGTTCATATTAGTACTACGCGAAATATATTGTATCAAAATATTTAATACATATACTTATAATTTTGATATTAAGAAGTGATACTTGAATCATTATCATTTTTACACTAAAATATTATTTGTCTAATTTATATTTAGTTATATTTATTATATTGTTTTTATACATATATTATACATATTATTTTATATTATTATAATATAGTAGTTTCATATTATAACTATTAACTATACATATTTTTTATAATGTTACCCTAATTATAAGAAAACGAATATGTTAACCAAAATATAAATAATTTAGTTATTTATATTATGAATTATTATGTTAAATATATATACCATTTAATTTTATTATTTTTATCATTGTCCTTTATTGTCATTTTATTCATTTCAATTACAGCTACATCTACTTTACCAAACACATTTATAAAAATATATCTACAGCCTACAACTTCAATTAAAAGCTACAGCTTACAACTACTACTAACAACTACGTCTTCTGCAAGTACAGTTTCTACCACTTTTTAAAAATTGTAGCTTCTTGTGAATACGAACAAGAGATTGTATATCATGTGTATCATCCTTTTTATTCTGAGATACACCTATTTGTAGGATTTATGAATTACTATAAGGATTTTCTTCAATTCATCTGTAGGAATGCACATAAGGATTTGTGAATCACTTACGTAGGATTACACATAATGATTTTCTTCGATTCATCTGTGTATAATGATACTAGCTTTCAAACCCGTATATACACACGAGTCGTTAAATTTTTAGTTAATTTTTATAATTATGAAAAGTTGTATATGATATTGAATTCTAACATTTTATCTTAGTTTTAATTTTTACAATTGAGTTGAAACTAAATTATTTATAGTTGCCACTCAAGTAACATTAAAAAACAGTAAATTATGTTATATTATTTCGCTTTAATTGAAAAGAATTTAGAAATAAATTTAATTAAAATGTTTGATTTTCATACTATTAAAATAAAATTTAATAAAGTCTTGCACCTCAACCGTTTGAAACATATATACATAAAAGTTGTAATCATGAAACCGTGATTAATCTTACTTTAAATCAATATTTATCCTATTACTTAATAGGTAAGCTAATTTTGATTTAATATAATTAGGAAATTATTTTTTATAAACTTATTATTTATCATATTATCATGTACTTAATTTTAGTTAATTTGATAAAATTAAGTAATCCTATTACTTAATTAAATTTTTGATGACATCCTAAGTGATTCCTATATTATATTTAATATTTAAAGTTGTACCATATCTAAATTCTAAATACTCAATAATATAATTAACCAAAACACCTAACTGAATCCTTCGCACCAAACTAAAAGCTCTCAAGCTAAACTTACGTTGTGCCTGCGAGTTAAATGTTGCATGATGGACAAAGTTAATATTACCTTCGGAACAATATGGAACCCGATCAATCGAAACTAAACCCGTAAAGCTTGTCGTTCCGTTTAAATGTTCTGTCTCTCTCTCCGAATTCTCTGTGTGTTTCTCTTGCTCTATTTTCTGATTGTGTTAAATTGTATTTGGTGAATGAAATGTGGAGGCTATTGTTTGTTCATAAACCGCGTTTTTAATCAAGGAAATATATATATAGAGGATCGTGTTCTCTAAACACGGGATTGAATTACGTAATTTTTGTTGACGTGGCGTGTTTGTATATATGGGGAGTAATGGTGCGTCATATACACGATAACACAAAGCGATTTTGGCCATAATATAGTTATTTTGATATATATTACGTACCTTGACCACGTGTTTAATATTGACCAAGTCACAAAACGAAAACCATTATTATTATTGTTGAATTCATTTAATTGTTTTCTTGTTTCCATTTGTTTTGCTTTTCCGTTTATTTTCATTATTGTCAAATGAATAACGATTATAATAAGTTAAGGTTAAAAATTATTATTTACCAATTTATTCTATGTTTCATATTATATTTAAAGATTGCCCTAAGGGTACTAATTATCAAAATCTTTGTCTTAATAATGGATGACTTTAATGCGCAAATTTGACAATTTGGATGGCATTCACATAAACTATCCTTTAAATATACAGATTACTTCTAGCCTGAATAAATTTCATGTAGAAATGTAATGGGGGCACCATCATTTCTTTTCATTAGTTTAGTTATTTATATATATAAAGACATCTTTAAAAGTTCTTATACATGGACTTATACATACCAAATACTTATTACATGAAATTGATTTCCCAGTAAGCTAGCTACTCTGACTCGAAGGGTTTATATTTCTTGACATCAGTCAACAGTCCCTGAACAGATCCAATCGCTGCAACTAGTGAAACCACCAAACAAACCCAACTAAGTATCTTTAACCACACCCATGTGAAAGAAAACCTTGGTATCTTAGCCCTAGAAATGTACATCTCAATCGGGAAGTACACTGTCAATGGGTAGAAAGACCCTGCTCCTATTAGTCCTAAGAAGCTATTGAAGAATGGAAAGATCATGGCTATG
The DNA here is from genome assembly GCA_963930675.1 of Gnaphalium uliginosum. Lineage (NCBI taxonomy): Eukaryota > Viridiplantae > Streptophyta > Magnoliopsida > Asterales > Asteraceae > Gnaphalium > Gnaphalium uliginosum. The sequence goes on from OZ005685.1 coordinate 218,119, forward strand.
ACCGCAGTAAGAATCACATATGTTGTTCTCCACACTAACCTAAACATGTTAATGTAGTACTCTCCATACAAGGGAACGTTTAGAATGTGTTCTGTGGTTATGAACTTGCTGTCAGGCCAACATTGTTTGCACTTCATCTCAAAAAATCCAAATAAAGGTTGGCAAAATACTTGATACGCACCAATAAGGTGGACAGCAATGCAAATGTTGGCAAAATCAATTAACCAAAAGGGCTCGTAAAATCCAAAGCCGGTGAGGAAGTTGCCTGGTGCATCATTTCCAAATGCAGCATAGCCAATGCACCCACAAAGCACATAAAATATAGTGGTCGTTGAGACTCCAGCCAACGATGCTTTCTTCATCACCTTGTTCTCTGGTGGATACGATTTCAAAGTGTCCTACATTTTCAATAATCAAGAAAACGCAAAAGGAGATATTGTGTTATAAAAACAGTCGATCAACATGAATAATTGTCTATGTACTATAAAAACAACGATAAGCACGTTTTATGTCCGCATATGGTAATTTATTTTAATTTAATTTAGTAATAGTAATAGTAATAGTAAAGTAGTAATATGTAATGAAGCTTATTACTTCTGATTTCATGTTCCTTATTTAATTACTACTCTGTAAGATTGTCGTGTTTGTATTCATGAAGCTAAGAGAGGGAAAAAATATCGAATTCCTATGAATTAAAGGAAGTGAGATATTTTTTCTCTCTTTCATTTTCTTTTTCGTTTTCAACAAGGGTTTGAGATCAAAGAAGCATAAGGTTTTAGAAAGGTAAGGATGGGCAAAAGATCCAGATCTTTAATTTTCGAGATCAATGGTGCAGATTATGCCACGTCACGGGGAACTAATTTGCAATTGTTTTTAGGCGGAGGGACTAACTTGTAATTTTTACAAAGTAAACATGAAAGGGGTCAATTAGAGCAAACACTCTTTCTCTCTTCACACAAACACACACAAACTATCTCAATTTACACACTAACACACACAAACACACACACACACTAACACACCACCACCACCGTCCACCACCTCCGCACTGTTCACCACCACCACTCAACCCCCACCACCGCCGCTCCACCGTCACCACCACCGTCACCGTCACCAGAGAAACGACGACGAATTTTGTTGCCGGAGAGTTGAGATGCAAACCACTACCGTTGGCGAACCAGCCTCCACCGGACGTAACCAATCGTGGTCATTTCTCCATCTTCTCCCGCCGCTCCACCGCCACTGCCACCACCATTTACGTCATCATCTTGACAACACCACCACTTTGTAAAAACACTTAGATCTAAGAGGAAATAGATCTGAAAATCCGTAGTCTATATCTAAAAAGTAGATCTGAAAAGTAGATCTACTTTTCAGATCTAGATCTACTTTTTAGATCTGAAAAAAATCAACTGCATCCTGTATTTTACCTTACTGCATCTTAAATGCAATTAATGTATATTTGTGCTAGTACTTTGTTTACTGCATCTTATGATTTTTAGTATATTTTACGCTTTTCCGACAGCTTTTTTTTATTTTTTAAATCGAAAAATTACTACCTTTTTACTGCATCTTGTATATATTTACTGCATCTTATGTTTTCTCACATTTTATGTGTCGAAATTAAAAAACCATTTATACTTATTTTACTGCATCTTATTTACTTGGTTTTATTTTTAAATTTAAAAAATTATTATTAAATGTTTACTGCATCCTGTATATTTGTTACTGCATCTTACGTTTTTAGCATTTTTTTAATGAATGTTGCATATTAAAAAAAATTTTGATTGAACAAATTTTTGGAAAATTTTCAGGTATTTTTTCGGGCAGGTCCAAAACTTTGTTAAAATTGCAAAATAGTCTCTCCTTCTTTAGCCCTTGCTCCTCTGAGACTCCTCCCTACGGTACTTCGGTTGGAGCGTCGGTTGGGAACGACGGAACCGACGCCATAGGCACGGTTCGTCGGTTTCCGGACGTCGGTAATTCCCTTCGGTTTGGCGACGAAAATTGTGAATTGTGTGGGGCCCGCGTCAGTTTTTTTTTTTTTTTTGTCTCTGTTTGTGTGTAACGGTAAAAAAAATAATTTTTTTTTCCAAACTCATTTTACACTATATATATACACCTTCATACTCAAATTTTCTAACTAAACACTTTCCAAACTCATTTCATACACAACTTTCATACGCAAATATATACACATTTTATACACTTTCATACACCATCTAAAATACACTTAAAAATTATAATGTCGTCATCCGATTCCGATAAAGAAGATTTGAATTCCGTCATGGCCATCCGCGATCCGATCGCTAGGCTAAATAATCTCGACGCAGAAGATTCGGATTCGGATTCGGACGAGGATACCGAATTTACATTTCGTATTCCACGAACAAGACGTTATTTACCTAGAGATCGGTTGGGTGCCGGACAACGTTTATATCAAGACTACTTTGCCAAGCACCCGACATTCCCACTAGATTATTTTCGGCGTCGTTTTCGGATGAGTCGCCCATTATTTATTCGTATATGTCAAGGTATATTATCGTACTCTCGCCTTCCATTACCCTCTTACTTTGCTTTTTTTCATCAAGGTCGAGACGCAACCAGTAAAGCTGGTTTTAATGTTTTCCAAAAAGTCACGTCTTCCTTACGCCAATTAGCATACGGTTGTGCCGCCGACGCATTTGATGAATATCTACATATGGGTCAACAAACAGCGTACGATTGTTTGGACAACTTTTGTAAATGTATTTTTCATCTATATTCAAATGAGTATTTAAGAAGACCAACATTCCAAGATGTGCAATGTTTACATCAACGTCATGCGGAGTTACATGGTTTTCCGGGTATGCTGGGAAGTATCGATTGCATGCACTGGGCTTGGAGAAATTGCCCAGTGGCATGGCAAGGTCAATACACTCGAGGTGATCACGGCTATCCAACAATCATGCTCGAAGTCGTCGCCTCCTACGATCTGTGGATTTGGCACGCTTTCTTTAGACCTGCGGGATCGAGCAACGACTTCAACGTTCTTAATGAATCCGATTTATTCCAAGACTTACTGCAAGATAGAGCTCCTAAAGTTGTGTTCAATATTGCCGGTCAACAATTCAACAAAGGGTATTATCTCGGCGATGGAATATATCCAGAATGGGCGACGATTGTGAAGTCGTTTAAGCATCTGTTGACAGAAAGCGAGATTCGGTTCAAGAGATACCAAGAATCTGCAAGGAAAGATGTAGAACGGGCATTCGGAGTACTTCAAGGTTGTTGGCAAATCATCAAAAACCCTGCTAGACTATATAGCGTCAACAAAATACGTCGAATCATGTATTGTTGTGTAATTTTACACAACATGATAACCGAAGACAATGGACGAAATATGTGTGCACTCGAGGAAGACTATACGGCAAACCCGGATAATGTGCCTCAACGATCGTGGGAAGAAAGGGTTGAAACGCAAATACGTATGGATAAGGAATTACGCGACCGTATTGTGCATCATCGACTTCGCGAAGCTCTCATCGAACACATTGTGTCCCTCCCACCACATTTCCGATCGCGTTAGCTAGTTGTATTTTTTTTATAAATGTATTTTTTTTTCAATAAATGTATTTTTTTTAGGATTTGTAATGTTTTATTTTTATTTAATGTAATGTTTTTAATTTTAATGAATATGTTTTATTTAAATTTGTGTTTTGAATAAATAAAGAAATAAGTGTGTGGGGCCCAAGAAAAAGAGAAGTGATGTTAAGTGATGTTCACTGAAGGCAGTGAAGCGTCGGTTTGTGTCAGTTTGTTTCAGTTTTGAAAAAAGCTGATGTGGCGCTGATGTGACACAATCTGATGCGTCAGTTTGTGTCACCTGTTGGGAGAAGCCTGATCTGTTCCCTTTAACAAAAACAAGTGATTTTTGCATACATTTAACAATGATGCATTTTTTATTGGGAGAAAGGTAAAAGTATATTGATCAACTAATTTTATAATTTTATGAAAAAAAATCCATTAATTTGATGTTGATCTCATTATTATGAAAATTTGTGAATACAAATAATACTTTAAATTAATGCATTTACACTTCGATCTTTTTTCATAAATATTAAGGTTTAGACGATAAAAAAATAATCAAGAATCGTGAAAACTAGAGAATTACATGTAAGTTCACATATAAGTAGTTATAGTCACTTGTCTATATTTGATGAGACGTTTATATATATTAGAACAAAAATATGTATATATGAATTAAATAAAAAATTGAAACTCACATAAATTTTTTTTAAAGACACGTACTCACACAATACACACACAAACACATACACACACACACACACACACACACACATATATATATATATATATATATATATATATATATATATATATATATATATTGAGAAATTCAAATGAGAACCACATAAAATTGAGAATTTGTGAGAACTACTAGATAACGTATTTGTTCACATGTGATTCGCTCCATTCTTATGTGAATATTGATATATGGTAGATTTAGAAAGAAAAAAATGCTCGGCGTAAATTAAACACATTTGAACCGATTTGTTCACATGATCGTTCACATGTGAATACATATTTGTATTTTTGTGTTTCTCGATATAATTTTATGATTTTTTTTTTACTTTTTTATTTATCAATTAAACGTACATCAATGTTCACATATGAATGAAGTTAATCACATGTGAACAAATACGTAAACTAGTAGTTCCAACAAGTTTTCAACTTTTTAGTTGGTTCTCATTTGAACCTTCCTCTCTCTCTCTCTCTCTCTCTATATATATATATATATATATATGTGTGTGTGTGTGTGTGTGTGTGTGTGTGTGTGTGTGTGTGTGTGTGTGTGTGGTAAGGACTTATCAAAGAAGCTTAACATTCATAGCATCGATTTCGATCAACATTTATTGAATTTCACTTTTTATTTTTTGACATTTGTATTGACGAAGTTAAGATGCTCCGTGATGACTATTACAATTCCCCTTCCTCCCAAAAAAATGTTTCCTCCTGGATCATCTCATTATATATATATATATATATATATATATATATATATATATATATATATATATATATATATATATATATATATATATCTGTGTGTGTGTGTGCGTGTGTGTGTGCGCGCGCGCGTGCGTGTGCGTGTGTGTAAGTATGTATATGTTGACTTCAAATGTGTACATGAAATTTAGTGAGATTGAAATAACCAATGAGAGAGCTCCATTTATAAGGGTACAAAATTCATTTTAATAAAACCCCACTTTTTCATATTAAAATAAACTGACTCTTAATTCATAAGGATTGAAGATCATTATAACTAGAATTTCAATCCTCTATAATCTCATTGAATCCCCTGCGCAAAACACACCCTTACTGTTCTGGAAATTTTTAATTTTGAAAATTTTCGATGACGAATGACGACTATAATTCGATTAATTACTTGGTTATGAGTTTTGTATGTTGAAATTCGATAAATTTTGTTGTTTTCATTAACAAATCTAAATTTTGAACAAAACCCAAAAGATAAACCCAAAGTTCATATTTTTTTAAATCTAAATTGATGATCGGTATGAGTGCGTTTGATGAATTCGCAAATTTATAATGTTTATGATTGATTAATCGATGAAATACAAGTTATAAAGAATATATTGTTGGATGAATTTTCTTTTAAAGTCATAACATGAGTTGATTGATATTTATTAAATAAATCGTTAATATTCATCGCACTGAATTTTATTTAACATTAATTGTAATGAATGTTACATCATAACATTAGTTGATAAATATTTTTACCGTTAAAATTCATCATTCATCATCATGGATAAAATCATAACATTTAGTTAATATTTTTAACCGCGATGAATTGTTAGCGATTTATTTAATTAAAACTTGTACTTTTAGATATCAGATAAAAGTTCAATAAAGATTGGTAAAAAATGAAAAACAGAGTGTGTGATTTAATGTAGATATGAATGAAAAATATTGCTGAAGAAAGGATGGCCGAAAATAAAAGTGGAATTGAAATAGGGAATATGCTCATGCCTTTTCAAGAAGAAAATTGGTGTTCTCTTTTTCCTTAAAGGTCTAACACATTTGACGGTCATTAGCCAATAAACTTTCAGATCCATTGTTAGATGGTCAAGAATAATTATCGCACTTGGATATGTCCTAGCTAGTGCAACCTATTTTTCATAAAAATAATGGTTCATCTTACGGAAAAGCATTATAATTTTAGTCATATGATGCGTAATGTCAAAAGTGATGAAATAATTAAAAAAAATACTAAAAAAATTTGCTTATATTTTAAGCAGAGCTGGCAAAACGAACAGGTGGATGGGTTTGGGCTACCGGGTAATTATGGGCTCGGGTAACAACGGAATCGGGTCGAAATGGGCACGGGTCTAAACGGGATTGAGTAATGTTAAAGAGTGATGAAATAATAATAAAAAAAAAAAACTACAAAAAGTTTACTTATGTAAATATTAAACTATTAAAACTGTATTTTTTTTTTTAATTCATATTTAACTGTGCATAATATTATTTGTACAATTTGTACGAATGATATCCCCTATAAGTTTTGTGTAAGGCGTTAGAACATACACAACAGAGGGTAAATATCGGGTGAAAGATGTCATGTAGATAGAAAATACCCGGATGAACCATTAGAGCTGTCCATGTGGAAAGGTTATTGAAATACCCAGATGATGATAAAAGAACCGGTGGTGGACCACTTCTTATTGCTTTCTTCCTTTTCTAGTATACACAAAAAATAAGATATCTTTTTGCTATAGATTTACATAGTGATCATCATTAAATCTTAGTTCTTTTCTTCTATTCATTACGTAAACTAAATTTAGATTGAAGTAAATATAAATATAATTGGATTATGTAATGTATTTTTAGCTATAGTAAAGTAATTATGTGGGACCTATAGTATTGGAGGGGTTGAGTGTTTAGTAAAAGGGTTATGTGAGTGAATGATGTGTTAGTGATGTGGGAGTCAACAACTCACGTAAATACAAAAACTAGTGTGGATGCACTTAGGGTATGAATTTTTGGAAAGTTCATCGAATGTGGTTTCCATTTCTTATTATCATTTTTCTTTTTTCATTGTTATTTTTTCGTAGTATTATACTCCATAGAATAGATTAGTAGACGTTGAAATGATTTTACGATATCTTTGTCAAATTTTACAAAAGTGGATCACCACATACACCACGATCGGTATATATACTTGTGTGGTACGTCGGTAATGAGTACGTGCAATATAATTAAAATGAAGCATATATTTATTGTACCTGAATCTCAATGAGAACAGTGGAATAAGCATAAGCGAAGGCAATGTCACCGATAGCTTGAAATGTCCTCCAAACTTTCTCTTCTCCTGATACGTCTACTCCTACTTGTACTCCTGTCAGGCTTGTTCTTACATCACCACCTCCACCTATTTACAGTACGTATTTAATATTCAATTATTTCATCATATTTTGTACTATTTGAGTATTTTCAATTTAATATTCCCGTAAACAATACGAGTATTTATTATTATTTATTATTATATATACATGAGACCGGGAAGAATTTATGGTATTTTTCGAATGAAGCAACGAAACCGACCAGTTTTATCGATAGTATTTATTGATTGATGAATTCAAAAGTATCACATATAGTAAACGTTGAGTAAAAAATGATATTTACTTATCAAATAAAATTTCAAATCATAAATATATAGGTAAAATGATCGTTTAATTTGTATACTTTGCAAAAGAATTAAGTGGCATAACTTAATTAATTACGTACCAATAACTTTAGCTACGGAGAGGCCGAGACCGATGGAAGAGTAGGCAAAAGACATGACAGCTGCTAGTATTGAGAGCCAAGAGAGCTTATGAAAATTAGGGATTTGGCTTAATACAATCTGAATTGATGCAAATATTATCATATACGGGTAGTTTGATAGTTTACAACTCGCTGCATGCCCCTCCTCATGATAACAGTTTGATTTTTTTACCGCCCTGCAGTAGCAAACAAATTAATATCTGCATTTGCATTTATAAATATATATCGGATAAATTCAAAACATTATCCAGCTAGAATTGAAATTTGTTTTCTATATTTGGTCGATCAGTGTCGGTTGACTATATTTGATTTTATCCATGTGATGTGATTACTACGTAAATAGTACTCGTAGATAGAAATAACAGAAATAGACTTACACCATACTGATAGAAGCAGTAATGGTATATCCGATTGTGACGCCCACAAGGTTTACATATTGAGCTATTCCACATAATTGGACCTTCTTCCCTCCTGTAACAAATTGAAATTTTACTTGTTTCTTTTTAAACCTAGCTAGTAAGGTTATTATAATTATAATAATTAATTATTAATTAATTAAAATTAAAACTAAAACTACACATAAAATAAATACATTACCTAGATTAGCCCGAACAACATCCATATAAGTGTAGTTACGTTTGCCAGAAACAGGGTCAGGTGTTCGATATGAATCAGCGAGGAGTGTGGAAGTGAAATACGTAATGAAGGAAAAGGCCATCAAAACAGCGGGACCAGCAACCCAACCCAATTGTGCAATTGCCCATGCCAGTGACAACACTCCTGATCCTATCACTGCTGTTATTATATGTGCGCTTGCAGTTACAAAACTGCCTGCACCCCACTTTCTTATTATTATCCATCCATGGGATATATATTAATTCAATTCAAATCAAAATAAGAAAAACCATATATATATATATATATATATATATATATGCTAATGCTAGTAGTAATTGTCTTTGTTGTTGATCCACGTGATTTGAATGAGTTTTACCTGTTCGTTTTTCCCGGCCGTCATCATCAAGATTTTTA